>JAOUQW010000021.1:2241016-2254998 GCA_028565825.1 Olivaichthys viedmensis | reverse complement strand
TGCACCTTGCAAGCTTTTGAAGCTGTTTTTTTTTTTTTTTTTTTTTTTTTATTATTAAAAAATTATTAAATTATTTTTTGTCGCACATTCCCACATTAGGTTATAAAAATTATTAAATTATTAAATTATTATTTAATAATTTGGTATTCACATTTATAATTCATATTTATTTATTTATTTATTTATTTATTTTCCCCCCCAGCAACTTTAATTCTCTAAAAGCAAAAGTTTTTTTTTAATTCCGGACACACTGAAGAGCGTTATGCTAGTTAGGCAGATGGTCTTTTGGCAAACACATTTACGTCCAGTATAAATCAGTGTACTGCACGCTCGAGTGTGTATTCCTGCGCTAACACTGATTTTAAGCTTATTAAAGGTTTCGGTAATAAGCTGACGGGGTGCGTTAGAGCAGGAAAAACGGTGAAATGTGCAGTGTAGGGGGAACTCCAATGCCAAGATTTGAAAAGTGTTGTAGATTTGTCGTTAGCTTTAATGCCTTATATACGTATCCTAATTGACTAATGTTGAATCAAAGCACAACCTCAAGCTAAGCTCGACTTAAGCTTGCCTTTTGGACAGACTGTTCAGTACGTCTTTTGTCCCCTGCCAAAGCCTGTCGCTGGTGTAAGGCGAAGTAAGGGGGTAAATATTGGGCCGTGCTGTTAATTGGCCCATGTATTGCTGTTTACTGCTGTTTGTTTAGAGTGTCTCAATAATTCGGCGTGTTAGTCGGGTCAGCTGAGGGGTGTCCTGTGTGTAAACATTGGCCTGTGCCAATATTGACAGATGGGACGCACACAAATCAGTTTATTACAGTCTGCTTCCTCTTTTGGCCGGCCAATCTGAAGTAAAATTCAGTCCCGACCAAACGAGACCAGGGCCAGGAATCACCTGCTTTCTCTCGCAAAATCTCCAAACTATGATGCGTTTGTTTTTGAAATCTTTCGTCGGTTTTGACGTAGAAGCATTGATTCGTGCCTTTGATGGCTGCGTTTCTCAAGTGAGTTGCTCCTCATTCTTGCACCCAGTGTGAGAAAAATATGTATACATACTGTACTGTACATACAATCCAAGCACAGAGCTGAGCAGTTCAGGGTTAAGGGCCTTACTCAAGGGCCCATCTGCTCTTTGGAAGTCCTCAGATTTGAACTCACAACCTTCTGGCCATTACCACGAAATCTGAGTGATAGAGAGAGAGAGAGAGATATTGAGAGAGATGACTTATAGGAGATCAACAAACAACAAATGGGATCCATTTTCTGTATACTTATACATTTCGTAATCGTATCTGCTAGGGCTTGGTCAGCGATGCATCTTTTTCAAACAACCACGTCTATGTGTCTCACGAACAAACAAAATTCTTCGTAAATTTGAAAACCATTGCATCTTAATCGCTTTAGGCAGAATAGCTGATTCACTCACGGCTCTTCCTTTTTCTCCACCAAGCCTCCTTTGATGAACAGACTCAGGTCAACACTATGCAGTACAAGGATATCGCAAATTTATGAACCAGTACACTGTATTTTATCGATATGGATAAAATACTCTTTTGTGGTTGTATTGTATTGCTACATATTGTGATTGTAATATAAAACCATACTGCTTAGCCCTTGATGTGACATGGTTAAAGATTGTTCGGCATTATATCCATTTCTGCAATATATCAGTATTGCAAAGGCCAATATTGGGATTAAACAATGATCTGTTGTGCAGCACGAACAGGAGTTTCCTGTCTGGTTTACACTAGATGTTAGGCTTATGGAAATTCTAGGTTTATAGGTCCATATATTGCTTTATGACCTATAATTAAATCTTACTCTCAAGAAAATTAAAGCAGCTTGCACTCTGTAACAGAACAGAACAAACAGACCCAATGTGTACCTCTTACACGACGAGAGACGAGCTCCCTGAAGATCTGCCTGAAGTCGTCCCCGTGCTCTCCGCTCAAGGTCAGTCGCGTGAAGCAGCTAAGGCAGAGCCGGAGATTGTTTAGTCTCTTCTCATTGTTACCTTGTTTTCTGCTCCACGGATAAAATTCAGCCTCTGTTCTCCGTTTTATCAGTTACAGAACAACGGTTTGACCTCGCCGCTTAACCGCTTACATTTTAAATATCTAACAGCACTAATAATAAAATAATAATCACAGTTATTTTTGCTCAGCACTGAAATCAGGATTATTTATCACAATGTCAGTTTGGATAATCGTTTTTAACATTGTAAATTATAGGCTTATATTCCATTAAATGTATCAATCAAAATAAGACTGCTCTTTAGTCACATTAATTTAGTGGGTCTTTTAAAATCACAAAATATATACAAACACACACTCACACACACATATATATATATATATATGTGCACCGAAAATAAACCCAAATGTGAATGGGGGGATCGTGATTTAATGCATGAGTCATTAAAAAAAGGAGATGACCCATTTAGCTAACCTTAGCCAAGCTCACAAATATCCCAGTTCATTCTGTTTCATTAACTGAGAAGGTCAAAAATCATGACCCCAGTTAAAATACAATTCATTCTACAGCAATGGCTCAATGTAAAAACTTTATGTGCTTGGCTCGACTTGTCAAATCAACTTTTTTTAAACTGATTTATTTCAGAGATTATACAGTATGTTCAGGTCATTTTGAGTCCAACTAGGTGAAATACAAGGTGTTAAAAAGGTCTGGTCTTTAAAATGACTGTGGTGGCTCAGTGGTTAAGGCTTTGGGCTACTGATCAGAAAGTACCACCAAGCTGCCACTGTTGGCTCCTTGAGCAAGACCCTTAACCCTAAACTGCTCAGTTGTATCCTGTTCTCAACTGTAAGTCGCTTTGGATAAAAGCGTCAACCAAATTAATAAATGTAAATGTCGTCTCTTATTTACGCTCCCACCTGCCACCAGGAGGACCCCAAAGCATGGCCAAATATTTTTCATATGGCTAATAATTGAGATGAAGATATAATGAGTATTGTGAAGAAATTTTTACAATGACATGGCTATAAAATCTAAAGACATGGCATGGGTCAGCGGGACATCCGTTGCAATAGTGAACAGAACATAAGGGTTAATGGACATCGAGGTCTAAGCTCACGTCGCTAAGCTCTGTGTGTGGTGATTCTCCGTTTGTTTTAGGTCGCTCGGGCGGATGAAACACTAAGGCTGTGGGAATGCATTTGTCAGCATGGCAGCCTTTAAAAAAAAAAAAAAACGTGCTCTTAAACCCAGGCCCATTATGGAGTGTATCTGAATCGCCAGCACAGCGTGATGCTGCCGTTACTAAACCCTGCACAGAGGGATTATAGAGCTTTCTTTTCTTTTGCATTGACCTTTAAAACGTGTTGCTCGGAATCTCTGATTAAGTGTTTGCTGTCTTAATTAGTTCACAAACTGCCTAAGTTTCTGTATTGTAATGACATCAACAGAAACGCTTTGGTAAGCAGTTTAAACAAGTGAAGGCTTCCTGGCTGCGTTGACCAGCGTCCACTCTAAACCGGTGTGCTCTCCCAATCCTAACAAATCGCTCGTGTTTAAAGACAGACCTCCCAAATATTTCGGGGCCGACTAAACAAAGCAGACGGCACGCGCGAGGCGATGCCTGCTTTGCTTATGAGCCGGCTGCATGCAAGGAGCATGTTCCACGAAACCCCCTCAGTTTTAATACCGCACCTCCATTTGCGTGGACGCACTTGTTGTTACTGCCTCACTTCCTGAGTGTCTCCGTGTGGACTCGAACTCTGTACGAGAAGCCAAGGTTTTTTTTTTGTTTTTTTTATTCTAGTCCAGAGCCGAAGGCAGATGTTTGTGTTCCGCTTGGCTTCTTCATCACACGCTCATTTTACAAAAACGGCCCTGGCGTTCTTGCCAACACTAACATCTGGCAGGTGAAAAGAGAAGAACTGCCTACCTGCTTTAATTTGTGAAAGCAATTATAGGTGAGATAATGGGAGATAATAACTTGGTTTTCTGAGACTATGGGCTTTTAATGCACAATCCCAGCTGGCAACGTAATTACGTAATTTAATCCCAGAGCAACCTGAACAACAACGCCTTGTTGACCAAGTGTTGTCAGCACGGACCGGGAAATGATCCGAGATAATTAAATCTACAAGGGTTGCACAGATCCAATACTGAGAATATTTCCCAATGAAATCCATTGACATGTTTATTTTTTTGTATACATACCGTCATCGCGTGTGCTGTTAAATGACAACTTTCTTGTTTTTACCATCTGGAGCACATCATTAGCTGAAAGAAAATACTTGACAAACAGGGTGTCCTTACAGCAACATCTTTTAAACAGTAAAAGAAAAAAGTAAAAGAAAAAAACAAAACAGTATTGGCTCAATTTCAGATATAGGCTGATGATCAAAACTCTGATACCGGATCGAAAATGAAAAAAAAAAAAGGGACACCTAAAATCTACCTCGCATGGAAATGAGCATAAGCAGCTTTCCCCATTAACACTAAAAGCTCTCAAAAAAGTAATATGACAAATCAGAACAAACCAACAATGTGTATTTTTCCAAGAGAACAAACTGGATCCTTAAAGATCGTGCAGTCGTGCTTTCGTTCCCCCCCTAAATGTCAGTAGCGAGATCTGACAAACATGGAGAGCTTTTCGGTTTTTTTCTCCAACACTCGGACATTTCCTCTTAACGATTTACGCGACCGATCTGGCGTTTGGTCAAAGATGGGTGGATGATAATCGAGTTTCACTCCATTGAGGTCGCATATCCTCGTTAAGATTGAAAAGCCATCAGTGGCCCTGCTTCCTACAGTAATGGTGAAAGAAGCTTTAAATCCTGCCAGCGTCCTACTCGAGGGATTTGGATTCGTTTAGCCAGTAAAAGTTGCGCATGGGGAACGCATCGGACTACGCAATCAACCTTTTTAGCACCGTTTTCCTTCAAGATGAGGTTTTGGATTCGATGACGTGCTCTTTGGCCATCGTTTTTTCCTTGACCAGGAAATGGAAGGAATCGGAGCGTTTTCAGAAACGTATGAACATTGCAAAAGGATTCTAAGTCCTTCCAATTGGAATGTGTTTTTTGGTATGTAAGAGTAACGCGTTAGTCATTTTGGTCTGGTTAATCCGTCGACTTTCTTCGTGAGCTAAATAATAACTCTGGACTTGACTAAACATGTCAGTTTGACTACATTTTATCACACACCAGTCAAAATAAGTCCTAAGTCTACTGTCTGTATTGGTGCATGTTTAACATTTTTTTTTTTTTTTTTTGCAAAACTGAGTTAATTATTGACGTTTTTTTTGTACTGTAACTGACTTTAGGGGGTTCTAAGGACACAGATTTGTCATTCCCTCGAGAGTCAGAGAGTGAGAGTTCCACTCAATTTGAGTAGAAAGCTCAAGTATTATGCAAATGTTGCCTCCGAATGTTTTGTTTATAGAGTATCCCTACGCGCTCGAGCGTCCTGCTGCTGAGTAAAACAGGTCGCCGTGCTACGTTTGCCACTTCGTGTCAGACTTGCCGATAAGTCTGCCATCAGCAAAAGTAAACATCACAAATGCGCTGGTTTCTCAAAAAAGATGGAGGAGCTTGGAGAGATCACCAACAATCGAAAAAGCACAGCCTCTGATCTTTCTGACTCTCAGCCTTCTGCAAAAGCTCTTCTGTCACGCGCCCACACGGTTTGCATGCGTTTTGCATGGCTATTGTAATCCTTTGCCAGGCCCTGGCCTCTGATTTCTCTACTCTTCTTTCTGCTACCTGTACATCTTCTCCTCTCACCTCCGCCTCCACAGTTAGTTTTCCTTCATTTCTTTCAAAGTAGGTTATCAGAGCCCTCTCCTGGCTCTGCCCCGATCTCTCTGAGGTGCAATCGTTAAGAACGCTGCGCTATTAAAACGGCCTCCGAATGTCCCCAAGGCCTGATGGCTCTTCCTGCTCCTCAGCTTTTTTTCTCAGAACCACATCTGCAGAAGAGCTCGGAGCCGAGAAGTCAAGTGAACCGCTGAAGAAAACAGCAAGACCTCCTGCTTGGCTAAACTATCGAGCAGTCGCTTAACCTGGCACAAACCCCCTCTTCCTGTGATTTTAAAGGGCCTCAATATTTGACGAAGAACAATGAGGGGTTTCTGCGGCCCCAATTTGGCTGCTAAGAGCATGGTTTGATTGCCAGTGTCAAGTTCCATGATGTTTTTGCCATTTTGCAGCGACAAAGTGCCTTTGACACTTTGACCGTTCCATTGATTGTAATAACACTGAGTGGGTTTGGAAATGGCCAGAATCCATTTGGGTCCGCACTCCATTATTCCCGTCAGACGTGTGTGCCATTCTGTTTCCTTTCTCTTCTTTTTTTTTGCCTGTTGAATGGACATTAGATTAACTCGATCTGTTCAAGTAGACTTGTGAAAAGACTTGTGGGTGTTTGACAGGGGTGCATTGATCCCATTATTCACTTTACTATTTGAAAAAGATGGCTACAAGGTGTTGCTGGGAGGCCGTTATTCTCTTATAGATAATTATGTACGTAATCTGGGAAATAATGATCCTAAACAAGCTATTTGATGCCATTGGCAAATGGTGCACTTTGCTTTTTTACTCTCAGGCCCCGATTTACTAGGATCCCGAATAAAGTACTAATTTGCGTGTGTAATCTGCGCGCAGTTAATGGGCGTGTTGTGGGCTATTTACAAAGAATAACTGCGTAAATAAGATCTATTGCGTATATTCAAATGAGATTTTTGCGTATGCGTACTGTTCTCAATAGTTCGGAACTGAAACTTGCACGCGCCAAGTATTACGCCGATTAAAACCATTCAAAATACAATACACGCATAAAATAAAAGAGCGTGGGCATGAGTGTGTGTTCTGTTCATAAGGTAAAATGTGAATGAAAACCTTTTCACAGGCTCTTTAAATGCTGTTGGTATCAGAAGTGAGAATCGGCGGTGAATATCTAATATAAAAACCAACTTTACCTCGGTAATAATAAGTCACCATTTTGAGAAACTTTTATTTGGTCTACAAATGGTGGAAATGGACTTCTGCAAATTTTATACCTGCTCATTGATCGTATTAATTTACACATTACGGGTGCAAAATAAATCGATTTGCATCGACTCCGCCCTGTATTTTGCACTTTTGTGGTAGAAACGCCCCAAATTGCATATTCATTATGGCAAATACGCAAACCGGACGAGACGTGTTATTTTGCTCATTGTGAAAGACGTAATCCTCCGTAGACCCTGTTAGGAAATGAGCTTGCACTTTTTTTTGGCAGGTGTTATCAAGTTTGCACGTGTTTTTCCAACCGCAGACCGTTAGTAAATCAGGCCTAGCCGAACTGTACACAGGCTACTGTAGAATTTATACATATCACCATCAAACCATAGTTAGTGGTAAGTTAAATGGCGACTAAATGCAGGGAGGAATGAAGTTGTGAGGATACGGAATAGGAGAGGGGGGGTGGGACATCGGGCATTCCACGCCATAGGATCGGTCCGAATAATTCACTGTAGCCAATCATTACGTGTACCTGTACCACATCATAACGTGAGAAAATCTCAATTCAGATATCACTGTCGCCGGAATCGCAAACTTAAGACAATTTGTGTTCTGTTGTTCACATGTAAGATCTATGTTGGGTTAATATCAACAACATGTATCAAAAATACCTTAGTGGATTGGAAAACATGTCAAATGTGTCATTATATCTTTGTGTGATCAAGCATTTTTTAGGTCAATATCAGACCGATACAGCACTCAGTGCTCAGTATCTGATCAGTGAATCCCTAGTTTTCAATTTACTGTCCAAACACGAAAACAGTGGAAAGTTTTTTGACCTCGGCTCACAAATACACGGACATCCGCATAACATTCTCATCCTCTGTGCCATGTTAAACCCTCCAGCGGAAGACGCTGTAGTTTGGAAACACACGAATGTCCCCTAAAAAAACCTAAAATAGTTGCACGGTAGCATTGCGCGTCACAGGCTTTATTGCGTTTCCATGATCGAATGGGCCACGGTGGTGGAAAGCAACCTTGGAATTCAGTCTGGAAAAAAAAGCGCACTTTCCCATCACTTCTTTTACATCTCATTAGGCGCGGGACCATGCGAGCAGCTTTGCGACTGCTCCCCTTTTACAGGAACCCTGTTTGCTGTTTTTTTTAAGTTTTTTTTTAGGAAATTACAAAGCCACAGCACATTTATCGGTCATTCCTGAGTTTAAATCCATTGCATATGGCTCGTTTTTAGATTCCTGATTTTTAACAGATCATTATGTGGAGTAGCTGAAATCTAATATGCCAGAGGGAAGTTTTTTAACATGATTTAAAGCATATTGCAAATAGACTCGGCTGCTCATGTAGCGTCAAACAGTTATCCAAATATTTGACTGTAGTAATTGAGCAAACAACGCCGGTTGCTCTTTTGCATTATAAAGCAGTCGAGTACAGGATACGCAGTCATCATGCGAACTCATGTGTAACTCATATTTGTCGATATTCAGCCGACAGATGTTGGGAGATTGTGAAAATGTGCAGTGTTCTCTCTTGCTCAGATTTTGCCTCTTACCTGACAGACTGCTTGGAAATAGTTTGGAGTAGAATTTCCAGTGAACCTTACATTTCTGTGGTATATTTAGCAAACGCTGGCGAAAGGAAAACATCGAGGATCAGGAGGACAGTTCTAGGCCAGCAACCCTTGAACAGACAATCACACACTCTCACACACACTTAAAACCCATAATGTATTCACTGCTCTCATTCATCATGTAAAAATTATATATATCCTAGAACACAGAGATGGTGTCGCACAAAGCGTTGTCAGGTAGGGTGTACGTGTGTGTGTGTGTGTGTGTGTGTGTGTTAGTTTGGCTTGGTACGTGTCTCTCTCCACTCCTGACTCATTGGACAGCTCTGTGCTTTTCTAATTCATCTCTCTCCAGCTCTGTCTCGCGAAAAGAAGCCCATATTTGACCAGCAGCTTGAGCTCGTACTCACAGAATGTTCAGGAAAACTCGAGCAGAACTCAGTTAAAGTGTAAGATAGTAAGTTCTGGCCGACACCATAGAGATTACGTCATTATCTGGCAGATGCGTTTATCTGAGGCAAGTTACAAGTGAGTCCAATTCAAGCACAGAGCTGTTAAAAGAGCCAATAAGGGCCGCAAAACTCAGTTTCAACCAAATGACCAGAAATAAGCGCAAGATGGGGGTGTATTTCTCCTTCCAAAGGGATACGATGCACATCCCAATCCGTGATCCATGGTCCAGTGAAGGCAAGACACATTTAAAGCAACCGATGATTCAATATATGATGCGATATATAGTGTGATACAGGCACAGAGGCCATTGCCTCCTTCACTGGGACAGACAGACACAGAGGCCACACCTCCATTGTGACTGACAGGTACAGAAGCCACGCCTCCTTCGCTGGGACTGATAGATTCATTGGCTAATGTTTCTAAATAATAGTACACTAGCAATAATAAAAACCTGCACATGTGGTGTCAGAATTTACCGATACAGAGCCAGCCGAATCGATTCAGCGATGATTCGTTGTTTTGAATCAGTGCAGTCATATCGCAAACACTGAACTGTTTCGTTCTTGGAAGAACTGATTCTTAAGCCAGGCCAGTTGTCAATACTTCATAACAAGCAGTGTCAGGTTTCCCACTAGATACCAATATAAAGCTTAACTAACGTTACTTTTCCCCACATAGAAAATCAAGAATAATGTTTTGTAAAAAATATGCTAGTATTTCAATTCTACTGTAATGGAGCCTCTCCTTTAAAGGGTGTGTTTGCAATATTTTATAGGGTGTATTGTGATAAGGAAATCTGACATCTGTAATACTGGTAACATTATGCTATATGGACAAAGGTAACATTACAGGTGTATGGTGCGTCTCTTGGAATATACACCACATGTACATGGTTTGGATAAACTACTGTAGGTTAAGAGCAAAGCACTGCAGGGTTTTATGCCGTTTAATGTCCTGTTTGAAAGCTTGAAGTTGTAAGCAGTTACCGTGATGAGCCAAAAACCGTGATATCTGGCTGCTCTGTGAATTTTTAATACCATCCCACCCTTAACTGTGAGAATTCAAACCAGCACCATTTTCCCTTCCTGTCCATTTCGTGTTGCAATCTGGAAGTTGTACACCGGGTATTTTATGACAGAGCTGAAAAAGAACATGTCAAACACTTGTCAGAAAAGAAAAATGGATCTGATTTACGGTCTTCACCCAGAAACACTCGTCTTATGTTACCATCTGGCGTAGCCGCCTTCCTTGAGACGACAAGAATCTAGGATTTTCTTACCATCGGGGTTGGTTTTCCCAGCCCGGGGCTTTTGACGTGTGAGAACAAGCTAAAGCCAGCTCTTGTCACTACGGTGGAACACAAATATCGCTACTGTGTTTGCTGACTTGCTGGGTAAGTTTGCATTGAATTCTGTGTTGTGTTAGTGCTATCAGAAGTAAAACGAGATGCTAAGCCTTTGCAGGTCTTGTCTTTGAAAGTCAGGTTCCATGAAAAGAGGTTTTGCACAGATGCTAAACAACTAAAACGCACGTATTGATGCAGTGAAAAATAACACCGTGGCACTAACGCCAAGTCCTTTCATGGCATGCCCCCTGGCCTGGTTCTTTACATAAGAACTAGTGTGTGCTCTGAAGAGCTAAACCTCAGACAGCATTGTCGACAGTGATATCTGGGCTTCGACTGATATTGTTAGACAACAGCAAAAGCTGTTATAAGACTGGCGCTGTGTTTGGTCTACAAGTGGAGCTCATCGCTGCGAAAATGAGACGCTTTGTCTCCTCTTCAAGGTCTTGGTGTGGAAACTTGATGCCAAGCTGTTATTAAATTGGTTATTATATACAGTAGTTCCTGATAGTTTTACTCAGGCTGTTGAATGTACATTCATTCATTTGGCACACAGTTTTATCCAAAATGTCTGACAAGTACAAGAATCCAGTCCAATCCAAGCAAAGAGCTGAGCAGTTGAGGGTTATGGGTCTTGCTCAAGGGTCCAGCAGTGGCTTTCTGGCAGGAAAAATTAAAAAATCACAACCTTCCGGTAACTAGCACGGAATCACTGAGCTAACGTTTTCTTTACAAAGAATTTTGAGGAAACCCTTTGGCATGAGTTTAGTCCAACAGAACGTTCCTTGGAAAACGAAATCCAGAGTAATTTCAACATATGTGTGTCCTTTCATTTCACGTTTCATTTCATTTCATCTTACAAAGAGGACTTTTACACCGAATTCAACATCATGTATGGGAAATAAGTGGTTGTGGGCAGAAAGAGAAAAAGAAGGCGAGAGAGAAGCAGAAAAAGAGAGCTTCAGTACATTTCTCTTTAGTGAGACAGTGAGAGTGAAAAAAAGTTACCACAGACACAGCTACCTGTCCCACAATAGAGTCTTTTATTCCAAGATTTGGTGGTTCTTTGAGGCAGAATTAGCTTCAAGCGCTAGAAACACAACGCCATGTTTGCACACGACTTTGACAAATGAACTTCCTGTTTTTACTGTTAAATCTGTGGTCAAAACACTTTTTATTCTCTTCATTATTGCATCCTATGCACCATCAGAGAGAGAGAGAAAGAGAAATAAGGCTCCATTTTAGTTATATGTGTAGTGTGGAATGGAAATTCGAAAGCAAAAATGATATATTTTGACAAAAAAACACAAAAAAAACGTGACTAGCTAGCTTGTTTATCTAACATTAGCTAACTGAGCTAGGCTTTACTTTAGCTGAGGTTACATTACATTATGATCAAATATCATTATCACATAAAAACCTAGATCGATAATGAAATAGATCATTAAATACAACTAATTTACATGCAAAACATTCAGACTGTTCTTGCTTAGAGGGCACTGACTAATAAAAATAGGTCTTTCATTCTGCAGTGTAGATCCCACGCAACAAGATTCATATCAATGTGCAAGCAAAACCTTTTGACACCAAACAAAAAGAGAAAAAGTCCCAGGTGCGTGACCAAAAATGCGGAAACTGCAGGCGGGAAGAAACGACAACTCATCCTGGTAAGGAATAATGTACGCTAATCACCCTATTCTCATAACCTTAATGATATATTTTATTTTCAAAATGATCGTTTTTGTTTGTTTGTTTGCAGTCAAAATAACTGTTATCAGTTAACCATTTTTTAACCATTGTGTAGTCGAAACATTCTGGATACTCTCCTTGTCCTCAGGGTCAAAAATGACCCAAAGACAATCTTTATACCCTGGTGGTGTGCAGCTTTCGTGGAAATATAAACAATAAGGCAACGTTTCACTTTTTCTAATGTTATGGTCACTCTAGGAAGATTCACCAAGTAATAATAAAATAGCATTTTTCTCTGCTGTTAAACATAGGGGCGGGTCATTTTTGACCCTTAAGACTCAACCTATAATTTTTTATTGCATAATGAAGGAACAAAATTTCCTTCCATGACGTAGGTGACGTCGTTTCACTGCTGGGTTCTTGCAATCTCATTACTCATCGCAATGAGTAATCCATCAGCTTCACGAGACATTATTCATCTTAAAGTTACATATTTAGCTTTAAGAAGAATCAGGCAATCACTAATTATCCAGTGTGTATATGGTGTTACATGTGTTCCCCAGTGGAGGACCTAACCATAGCACCAAAACCCATTGACTCTGGCTTTGCGGCGTTTAGTCGAGTTTATATGTAACTGAACAAAAAAGGTGACGGAAAAACAAAGGCTGTTTTTGTGTTACACTTCAGGAAGGTGATGTGACAGCACCAGGCTTTTGTGAGGCACGTTAAGAACTGAATGGTGGCACGAAGCCAAGAAAAAGAGTCTGCTTGCATTTTTCAAATGTACCGGGAATACGATGGGCCTGGGTTTTCCATCATGGAGGATTAGCATGGCCTTTTGAAACTGATTGTGTTCGATTGAGTCAGTTAAAAAAGCCAATATTCAGCCTACTGTTTGGATCTTTTTTGGATTGTAATCTTTTTTTAAATTGCATGCAATTCCATGCAAAATGTCAACCTTACCATGGAAAAAAATAAAGTTGTGTGCAAATAAAAGAAAAGAAAAAAATCACTTTTAAATTGCCCCCTAAGGCCATATTCAATTTGTTCATTCTTCTTCGTTTTTAGTTTGATATAATAATTAATAACTGCACCTTAGTGATCATTAGTTTTCTTGGTACAATTATTCCATGACAAATACATCAAACTGATATTTCCTAAGGAATATAAGGAATTACTGAGGGACTCTTGGCAATAGCCTGCTTCTCGTAGCATGATATGTTTTTTAAGAGACTTGTATGCAAAGAGAAATCCTTGGGGTGCAATTAACTCCTGGAACATTCTGAGTTCTGCCTCTCCCTATCTTTAAACCCTTCTGTAGCGGTGACAGGTTGCATTTTGTGAAATTCCACGAGACAATGTAAGGTTTGTTTTTCTTAACCACAGAGATGCGTGCATGGGCTGAAACGCTGAGGCAGTTGCCAATCTTAGAACCGGAGCACAATTTGGGCGCTGTCCCTTATCTAACACCGACCCGCCTGCACCGATGAGCTTAGTAGTGAGCCGATGAGTCGAATCTGTGCTTGATGAGGGAAACCACAAAACTGTGCAGTGCAGATGTACAGGTTGGGAAACACTTTACTATGGTATCGTGGCAGTGATGTTTGTTCCTTGTGAGCTATCAGAAGGTGGAACAAATGATTTCCACTTGAACCTGTGTTTGCCCTGAAGGTGGACCAGGATGTTCAGTAAGCAGACTTTATGACCGTGCGGTTATGATGAAAAAAACTGAAGATGACATTTTAATATAGTGTTAGTACTACAAATCATTAAAAGTCTATTTAACATGATAAAAGAATAGTTATGAATAGGCCAAAATCAACAAGTATGTTTTTAATTTAAAAACACCTATAGTTCCTAACATTCTCTGGAACACTATTCCAGAGTTTAGGGGCGATATAAGAAAAACATCTTCCACCGGCTGAGCTGCGAGTGATGCT
>JAOUQW010000021.1:2184878-2202124 GCA_028565825.1 Olivaichthys viedmensis | reverse complement strand
TGACCCTGACCTCTGACCCCAGCTTACCAACATGCTGGGATATGCGAAGAATCAATTTCACTGTACTGTATATGTATGTGACAATAAATAGCATTCTATTCTATTTACCAGTAAAGTGACTCCATAAGTAAATTAATTAATAAGCAAGCGAGCAGTTTGAATTTTGTCTTTCTTCTTCGGTGGATTTATTTGTGGTGCATACAACATGTCTTTAATTGAATAATGGGCCTATATGAGTGAGTTAATAATTGGATTTCTTTCTACGTAAGTGCATTAAAACACATGATGTATTGCCAAAATCTGATTATTTAGAGTCCTTGATGAACACCCTTAACACTCAACTGCTCAGTTATATGCTTTGATTGTATCTTTTTTTGCTTGTTAAGTCACTTTGGATGAAGGCGTCTGCAAAATGAAACGTTAACATGTAAATAAAACCGCCGGAACTGTTTGAATGAGGAGCTACAATTAAACCGAACTTATTTGAACCCGCATTTATTGTGTAGAGAGAGAGAAAAACTGATGATGGAGCTCTGCAGTAATTAATGCAGTAGTCAGTTTATCACTGCAGCAGGCGAATTTGATTACAAGCAATTAAAGCAACACCAATCTGTCAGTGTCACTGTTTGCCGTAATGAATAGAGGTGCAGATGTGGGAGAAATGAATTTAACACATTTTAATTGTAGTTGTATTAGTAGTGTGACAGTATACTGTAAAAAAAGAAATCTGAAGTAGTGAACACCATTAATGCTGTGCTATATCTGTATAAATAATGATGTCAAACACGTTATTTCCATGCGCAGTGTCCCTTTTTTCTTTTTTTTTTTACCGATTGGCCTAATTTTTTACA
This sequence comes from Olivaichthys viedmensis, assembly GCA_028565825.1. NCBI lineage: Eukaryota > Metazoa > Chordata > Actinopteri > Siluriformes > Diplomystidae > Olivaichthys > Olivaichthys viedmensis. The sequence continues at coordinate 2,201,273 of JAOUQW010000021.1, read as the reverse complement.
TACCAGGTGAGAATATATCTAGTATACTGATGGTTAAGATTAATTCTCTTAAGTCTGTTTTAAAAACTATTCTAGCTATTTCCCTAATTGAAAGGATTACATTTTTTTTCTCTGCCTCTGCTGTTATTTGGCTTTTAATGTTACTTGGTGAAATGTGAAACCGTGATGTACCAAAATCTGTGACCTTGGGTTGTACAATTATCATATTTATCATACCAGTCCACCCTTAATTTGTATAAATATTCTCTGCTCAAACAAAGTTTAAGATTACTTCTATCTTGTTACTCTTCTATTATTTGTAGTGCTTTTTCTCTCCAGCTAGTTAGGCTATGTTCAGACAGGCAGCTCAAATCCGACTTTCTGCAGTCTGAACGGCAAAAAACCACAAAATCTGACTTTCTTCCATTCATATTTAAGCCACATTTGTATGTGGTTTCAAATCCGATTATAAAAACGGTTTTCTTGACATGTGACCGACTGGTGAAATCAGATTTCATGTGGTTTTTTATTATTATTAATATATATATATATTATTTTTTTTACGTCAGTCGGTGCGCGGCGCGATATTGACGTGTGCGACAAAAAACCTCAAACCAGCATGACCAATCGGGAGAGGAGAGTAACCTGGTCCTGGAGCAAGGAAGAGGTGGCCTGTCTTCTTTCTTTGTGGGGTGGGGGGGGGATGCCTAAAAATTGGAAGGCACTTGTAGAAATAAATCAATTGATGAAATGTCACGATCTATATGGGTTCGTAAAATCCTGGCACAAATGCCAGCGCAAGATTTAGAAAAACACCTAAATACAAAGAAATTTGAATAATAAATCAGATTTGCCCTGAACATGGCCAAAGTAGCTTCTATAGAGGGTGTTTTTTCTCGCTTGCTTTTGTTAATCAGTAGCATCCCACAGTTTCCTAAACAGTCATCATGCTAATGAGTAGATAGGCTGCCTGCAAAGACAGGTGTGCAGACTTGGGTAAGGTTAAACTATCTAGTATTTCAAACACTTTGCTGCACCTTGTGCCAGGTGAAGAGGCTGATGGTGGACTGGAGGTGCAGCCTTTCATATTGCTGTACACTGCTCTTCGTTTAACTCCAGAATTTAAAGAGCTAACTCACAGCAGGAAAGTCCCAACTCTCGTCCTTCATGCTCAAAGTCAGGCACGGTTTGGTCATTTTCCTGCTTAGAGTTAAGTCAAGTGCAGAATAATCAAGGACCTACAGGATCATGGCTGGATTCTTCTGACATGTAAACCATGTGTCCTGCCTAATGTTTTGTGAATTTTCATTTTGTAAAAAGAAAGTGAACCAAATATGTGGCCATCGTCATTGGCCCTGCGCTTCCTTTTGAAAGAGTTGGAATTTTGGCTGAGGTGGCAGTTTTACCTCCTTCCCCTTGACTGACTCGGCTTTCACACCGCTCATTGGTTATAGGCCCGTGCGTAAACAAGGAAGTGCTCTGAATGGGCCTGATTGAACGTGGCCATGAGGCCGAGGCCCGATTCGCTGCCTTTCAATGAAGTGACTCACTGCACGTGTTTATGTGCCTCTCAGGGGGAGGGAAGTCTTTTAATCACACAGTAACAAGCAGCTGAATGAACTATTTTTGTTTTTATGAGCCAATATTATGTTTTTGCCTGTTGCTTGTTAAATATTTTAAATGATCATTTGCAAATGCTGAATAAAAAAAAAAGGTGAAACTTCGTCCATATTGCCGACCTCTACTTTTCCGCATCAGCCAACTGTAACAACTTCTTTGCAATATTTTGTTGTGTTGTTTTTTCCCATTGAATTTATGGTGTTTCCATTCAAGTTTTCTTATGCACATGTTTTGAATTTGGCATGATGCAGACCTGTTAGTAGCCATGTCTGTTTATCGGTTTATTGAACAACATCGTGCAAGCTGGTTTTACAATTTAAAAGTAATGCCATATTATTTTGCTCATTTCAATGCTTCTTAAGCATGTCCCTTTTTTTTTGGTTCCTTGCGAGACTGGGAGAAATTTAAGCCTGTGAAAAGCATGGGTTTAACTTGATTTCACAGGACCATTTAATAAGTAAGGTGTCATGCCCTCTGTCCTTTTTTGCGTCACGGGTTCACAGTAGATCGAGGCAAAAGGCATTACATGGCCGTCTCGGGTGCAGGAGAGCAGGGATCAGCTTCACTCAGCCATCTGCCCTTCTTTCTTTCCCTCTGAGAGGCACATAAACTCGTGCAGTGTCACTTCATTCAAAGCCAGTAAATCGGGCCTCGGCCTCATGGCCATGTTCATTCAGCGCAAGTTGTTTACGTACGGGCCTATAACCAAAGAGCAGAGTGAAAACTGAGTCACAGTCAAGGGGAAGCAGGTAAATCGCCATCTCAGCCAAAATTCCAGCACTTTCAAAAGGAAGCGCAGGGCCAATGACGATGGCCACATATTTGCCCACAATGAAGGTCACTGATGTAACCAGGACTCAGGAAAGACTCTCAATAGAACCCTATTATGGCGAGCCAAAAGGGGAATTAGCTGCTCAATGGCGGCGGTTAAGCCAGCGCGGCCATGTGTGTTTTGTTTTGATCGCTGCACGAGACCAGCGTGACTGTGGGCCTTGTTTATCTTGGCCCAGTGTCTGAATTTTCTCCTCTGTTGAAAACAGTCCTCTCGATTGCATCACCGCTCCGAGGACTCGGTGTGCTCAGTGTTATGGCTGCATCCGAGATCGTGTTTATAGTCTGACTTTTGATAAGTGTTGAACAGTAATGCGATTACGGCTGCGCTGGTTCGTTATTGATAAACAGATCATTTTTGCTGCCAGATGCCAGGAAATGTCTCTCAGCCAGACGCAGTGCAATACAGGCTTTAACAATTATTAACAAATGTGCTTATTTTTCAATGTCACTCTAATTACTCTGTTATAAGGTCAACATGCAAACTTTTGGATGGGAGTCTGAATAGGACACGCTGTCCTTGCGCTACCATATCTGAAGTTCAGGGGGGGAAAAAAATTCAGGACTGATCATCTTGCTATTTTAATTCTCAGCATTGAATAAGCAAAATATTGTATATTATTACTTAAAGTAAATTACCTACTAGCTCATGATCTAATTATCAAACACTCTCCTTAGTTGATCACCCCTGCATGTATTCAGTTAGTCACTGAACTTGATGATTTTGGAATGAGGACAGTCAGGATTAGTTGTTGAATTCTGTGAATAAGTGCTTAAAATACTGACCATATAACCCAAATTTAAAACTACAACTGTTAGTGTGTGTAACAGTGTAAAGGTCTTGAGACATGAGAAGTCTTTCCGAAAATAAAGTAGTTCTGGTTATTTGCACCTTCCTTAAGGTTTTTGTGGTGTCCATGTGCCATCAGAGCCACACAACTACGCTGGTAACTTGACCACAAATTCCTTAATCCACAAAAAAAACCACACGTTGCGGCCATTTACAGCACAACCCAAGTGCGACATTTCTCGTTTTAAAAGCTCAGGGTGCCATTACTTTTCACTATGTCTCTGGGATTTGAAATCGCAACCTTCCAGTCACTAATGGCGCTTTTCCACTGGACGGTGCATCTCGGCTCGGCAAATTATCCATAATCCTCCACGCTGCCGCTATTTCCACTGCCAAGCGAGCCGTGCCATACCCAAGTACCCGTGCTTAATTTGGTTACCCTTCTTGCCCAGGTACTAGCGAGCTAAAAAAAATGGTGCAGACCATCGATTGGTCAAACACAATCAACACAGAATGGTCCTGATGAATGTCTCTGGCTGGAGTCGCATCTCTACCGGCACAAAAATCTTCAGCATTGTAGCGACTGTCTGTCAACATCAGTTTTAAACAGCAATTTAATGTTTCATTTTTATTTCTTTTCCCACAGTAATGTTTTCTTGGCGCTATTTAGTTTGATCTTTTATTTCTACTCAGTGATGCAAGTAAAAATCTGCCATCTTTTAGTTAGGGCAAATTTCAAATGGCTTCCTGTTCACTTTGTTTGCGCCCTACATGGAGTATAACATAATGGAGCTGAACGCCCTACCTAGTGCCCTCATGCTTGGTGTAGAATGAGATTTGAGTTTTAGCCACAGAAAATGCATGGCTCCGTCCGTGTGTGCGTGTGTGTTTTTTAATAAGGTAAGGTAAGGTTTGCACTCAAACTGTATCGTCACTGAAGATTAAAGTATTGGCACACTTGTTTGGGTGCGTGTACTGCCATTAAAACAAACTCGCTGCGTCTCGCTCTTACTTTATTTGAATTTCAAGTAGTATTCAAGTTGTGTGATGGGAAACAGACACGCGCACTCAGCCAGGATACAGATAGCCCTGGGTTCGGATTTGTTGCCGAGCCACTGCCACTGTTTGGTGGAGAAGCGCTATAACACACAACCTTATCCACTGATCCACCACTGCCACTTGACCTTTTGCTTTTGCACAAGTGACCAATCGTGTAAGCAGCCAAAAAGACAAAATTAGTGATTCTTTTTTAAATTTATTTAACAAGCAAAGCAGCATATTTACACGAGTGCTTATATTTTACAAACATCATCGGTTGATTATGGAATCCCATTTGCCTGGTTAACGAAGCCTGAAATGCAGTTGGAAATTTGCTACAATTGAATGTACCATATTTTCCGGACATTTGTTGCTTTGTTGTACAAGTCGCATTAATGTACCAGAAATCTTTATCCTTATTGTACATAATGTTTGTACCACCTCTATACTTCAGAGACCCTTGTTGTCGTCTAGTTTAATTTTTGTCCTGTTACTGTTGCTGGAGTTCAAACTCACGAGTTTTGGCGTAAGCCTGTCATAAATTCTCCAGCATTGCTTTATAAAAAAGATTTATGTAATGCTTTGTCTATGAATGTGTTACGAAAGCCCAATATAGATACGCTTCAAATAGTGTTACCCAATTCACTTTAGAGGAAGCTTTCTTGTGTCTAGTCATGGCTGTGATGAGGACGGGAATTTTCAAATGTTACAGCAATGTTATGTTCGTGCCAAGCTAGTGGTTGTGGTTATTTACCACATTAACCCTTCGGAGGCGGCAAATTATTGTAACTGTTGGAGTAGCACGGCTACCGTTAAAAAAAAAATGGACGTATAATTGGGCAAATGCAAAAAAAAAAGAGAAAATATACAACAATTTGCTGTATAAAAAGAAACAACCAAACAGATTTTTACAGTCTGGAAAATATGGTAACTGATTTTTGATAAATGCATGGTGAAAAGTCAATCAAGTCTAATGTGTTTTAAGCACAACTAGCTTTAAATAAAAGAGGGAACAAGAAAAAGATGCAAAAAAATTACAGGTCCAGTGCAAGTCAGCTGTCAAAATTGGACCATCTCTTAATACTGCTTAAGTCTTCGATAGAGTTAGCACTGTAGTAACACAGACAGGCTTCCCACTGACTGGGTGTGTTCTACATCTTTAGTGTTCATGCTCTGCAGTTTTGACCTTTCGTAACCCCTTCCCCCCTCCCTCCCTCCAGCGTAGCACCAGAAACGTGCTGAGAGTCCACTCTAACATAGAGCACAGGGACAGTGACCGGGCCGCAATGGCAGCTCGTCACGCCACCACATCTTTAAAACGCAAAGCAAATTTTCCCCCCCCAACAAAGTAGAACAAGAACAGGAGTGTGTCCATGCACGAGTGTAGAAAACCTCAAACACGTCTGCTGCTCTTTTTCTGCTCGACGGTGGAAATGTGAAGACACGGAACGCTGGTTTAAATTAATTTTAGTGATGAATGAGATGAAACTACCGTATTTGACCTCTACAGGTCCAAAGACCTGAAAAAGAAAGTGCACTTTTAGTGTATGGAGGTCCTTTTTTTTTTTTAAGCAAATGAGAAACAGTCACAGTCATCCTGATGAGAATTTCAATCCATTGACGGGTTGATTTTTAAGGCTATAAAGCATGCAATGGTTGCCTTTTAGGACTAGGCAAGACGTGAATGTAAAGAGTATGGAAAAAGGAAAATCCACAATGGAAAAACGTGTGCATTTAAAAACCTTCTCCAATCCAAATTGACTGCAGAAGCTTTCGATACAAACAAAAACAGTCGTTTGTAATGAATCTATTATTCTCCGGCCGGCATTAAAACTGTGTGAGCAGGCAAAAAAACCAAAACAATCAAACTCGAAATTTCGAGAAAGAAAAAGGTTGTCACTTTGGCTGAAGAGTTTTTTTTCTTTTTTTCTGATAGTCTCCAAAACGTCAGGTTTAAAGGTTTTGGTCACGTGCATAGCGCTTCTCTTGGGGTCGGATCAGGAGAGAGGAGGGTTCTCTCCTGACGAGGAGCTGCTGCTAGGACTTCTGCAGGAGGCGTCTGTAGTGCGGCATGACCTCGTGCTCCGGCAGGTGAAGGTTGAACTCCAGGGCTACCAGCACGGGGAACTCGAAGGCGATCAGCTCGCGCCGGTTTACCCGAAACCTCTCCTCCAGTTTCTGAAGAGCAAAAAATACCACGGCTTATTTATTATACAGCAGCCCTCGAGGCAGAACGCTACACCACCGCATCATAAAAGTTGCACACGACGGTTAAGATTCAGCCCTCGTGTTCTGTTCGCTGCCTAGCGATGGATCTTCTGTTGAATCAGGCCACCTCCTTTGGATTTTATCTTAAAATACCTTAATTAATAGCAATATGAACAATATGTATGGAAACAGAGCCCCAAAATCCCTTCCCTTGCTTAGGGGGATCCTCCTGATCAGTGTAAAATAAAAGGGAGGGAGCATGAATTGCCTTTGTTTCAATTTGTTACCTCCAGATCAAAATGGACTTCTCTCTCAATATAAATATGACTTTTAAAAATGAAAGTAAGCCAAGCACATGTTTTGTTTTTTCTTCACCATTTTTGAATTTCTTTCACCCCAAATGTAGCCAATCAGACGAGCCGTGTTTTGAAGTTTGCTGCTTTAGTTTTGCACTGAAACAACAACGGTATATGTAGCTAACAAGGAAAGCTTGTAGCTACCAGTTTAACATTGTGCATGTCGAAATATTTGGTTCGGTATCACCATTTGTACATCATCCGTTTCATGATGAAGTCGCTGAATAAGTTTGTATTAAAACTATGAAATATACCAATCAAATTGGAACCATGTTCTCATCCGAATAATTTTTAATGTACAATTCTGCCTTCAAACTTTGGGCCACGCCTCCTACCGGAGTCTGATGCTCGTGCGAAGTGACACCAAACCATGTGCTAAGGAAGAAAGTGATTTGGCTTCAAGATGGAGCTACGACTGTTTTTAGCTCTGTAACGTCCTTTTGTTTGTTTTTATAGATTAGTGTCGGAAAACACGTCAGCAAGTCTGAGACACTGAACAGCTCGACGCGGTTTGAGGCGAGTGTGTGATGATTTAGGCATGCAGTTTGCACGATGCTAAACTGGTAGCTATAAGCTTCCATTACTTGTTGGCTACATTAGCCCTGTAGCTCCAGTGCAAAACTAAAGAAGCAAACTTCAGACCCCAACTTGTCTTGACTGATCGACTACATGTGGGATAAAGGGAATTTCGTTTTTGGTAACCACCATCAGACGTGCTTGGATCAAACGCTTAAGATTAAGCACATTTCCCAAGTCCACTTTGAAAAAAGCTCAACATTTTAAGCTGTAAGAGCCACTGTGTGACAGCTGCTAAAACCCTTTGGGGTGAAATCCGAAGAGACTTACGTCGATCAGGAGCTTGACCTCGTGCTTCTTGAGGTCTCCGCCGATCTTGGCTGCCAGGAGTACGCAGGCTCCGGCGCAGAGTTTGCGGTTCTGCTTGTTGAGTTTGCCCTGCAGCACCAGCTTCTCGAAATAAACGAAGGCCATGGCCACGGTGGGCTCCTCGAAGCCGCACTCCTCCTGGGCCAGCTTCCGGATCTCCCTCTTCAGGCTGCAGCACACGGTCAAATCAGCCTCGTTCACACACTCGCACATCAGGGCATCATCAGCTATACAAACTTTGGTTTAGAAGGCCCAATATATATTTACTCAGTAACTAGAATGGGGTATCAGTATATGGTATACTTGATGCATGGTCAGTTGGAGCCAGTTTGTAGGTCTACAATTACTGGCTGTTGCGCTGCACGATGCGTCAGCCAGCCCTCTACCCCGTAAACACTTACTGCCACTTTAGACACACCGATCTTGTTGGTCCACCATGTAGGTGTACAGATAGACACGAAAGCTCATCTTTTTCATACACAGTGGGTTTAATCGTCTTTTAACCTTCATCAGTGTCAGTTTCTGACCACAGCACAGATGTTGGCTGGAGATTTGTGGTTGGGTCGGTGGTGTGTTTCTCAACCCAGCAGTGAGGTGTTCAAAAACTCCAACACCATCACCGCTGTACCAGCTTCACACACACTACCATATCGGTGTCATTGCTGTGCTGAGATCCACCATCAAAATAATATCTGGTCTGTGCTGGTCCTCTGTTGGTGATTAACTCTGTGCATATACACGTGTGTAATCGTGTGACTACTAAAGCTGATTTCTTGGAGAAACACTGTTGCTTTAAAACTCAGTTAACGGAAACGTTACACTGTTGGCACTCTTTCTTCAAGAACATAATTAAACCATTATGTTGCTTAATCCTCGCCTTATTTATCCTGAGCTGCTGTGCCTTTTGTGTGCAATTGCACAATTAGTTTTAAATAAACAACCAACGTAAGCTGAGCAACATCATCAGTGAGCGCTCCAACCCAGTGCAACATTCACGTTGTTAAAAGACGTCAGTTTTTCTGTTGGCTGGTCGAGTTCGGCAAAGTTTTACCTCCTGATCTTGCTCAGAGTCAGGCGAATGTGAGGGAACTTCTCCTTAAACATCTCGTTCATGTCCTTCTTCAGGTCCGAGGGCTTGACGTACTCTATAACCGTGGTCTGGAATAAAGGAATAAAAAGCCTATACAATCAAGCAAGCAACATATTTTGTTCCTAAATTGGCTGAAAAGTTGTGATTAAATAATGAATGCTACCATCATTTTAGCCTTTATCGTGCAGGCCAAAGGAACAGGGTCCGAATTCCTCCTACGAGGGAGAACCCCTGTTTATTTTATTAGATGCTCTGGGACTGTTAGTGGCTCCAGAGATCCAAAGCATGACTTATTGCCCTCTAAATTCACTGTCAAAAATAAGATATTACTCAGTGGAGATGCTAGCAGGATACGGAATTACAGGGAAATATTTTTTTCCTCCCCATATCTTGTCAAACAAGATTATCATCATCTCAGTTAAGCGCCTACTCCTGCCAAAACCTTTTGAAAAATGAAAGGTTCCCAAAGGAAAGTAGCAGTATCAGAAATTCGCTTCGATGCTGGGAAGCGGCTCAGAGGAACCGGAGAAAACAAAAAAGAAGTACATCTAAAAAATAAAAATAAAGACACTTATTGATCGCGCTATGCATCCACCTCTTTTTTATTATGGCTGATGTTTTACAATGGCACAGTTTTACATCTGACTTGTGTTTTTAGACTATTAGCCCACAGAGAGACTTTCGAGCTCCAGTTTATGGTCAAAAGCATGCACTTGGTCCCTGTACCAGTCCTTCATGAACACAATAGAAATGGGGGAGGGGGTCAAAAAGCCTTGACTGGATTTTCGTCCAAGTACATGTGTACTATTCAGCCCAAAAACAAGAACGGGGAGTCTCCTGTTATGCAAACATGATAAAGAAGATGTTTCCTCTGAAACATGAGGACATGATAACACGCAGCACCGAAGGAGAGGAAGAGGATGCTAACGCATGGACCCAAATATCTAATAAACTGAACACTGTCATTCCAAGCCATTTCGTGCCAAATTAAATGATATCTGGTGGTTTTAGAGGGTCAAAAAGACTGAAGTGTCTTGAGGATAAACAAACACAAGTACAGGACACACTCCTGTAAAGAGTGACATGTCCTGAGGAGAAGCCCCCAGTTTGTCTCTTGTGGGTGCGTACTGTCCAGCTTTTTGAGTAATGTGACAGTTTATCATTTTTGTTACCCGAAACTTTATAAAATGTGTTATTTTTATTTAGTTTAGTTATTTTTTTATTATTAAATTCTTTCAGGGGAAGTAATTTGAGTGAGCACACTGGTCAAAGTGTGAAAACTCTAACTGCTGTGTTTTTTTAGTAAACGCCCAGAGTTAGTGTTGGACATGTGACAGACCAGCGTTATTGTGTCATAAAATATAAGAGCCAATCATGTTCCAATATGCAAATGCAGGTCATGCAACACCAGTTTTAACTAGGGAAGTGCATGTTCAATTTACATATTCATTGAATCTGGATTTCATCATGAGGGTAAAAGTGTAGGCGCTGGTTGTTTTTTTTTGAGGGGGGGGTTTAAGCCCAAGACTTTTAAACTATTCAGACTTTATGTAAATTTGTCTTGCTGTTTTTAAAAGGTAAGTAACTGTGAAGAAAATGTGAAGTGTGATATATTGGGAGGCTGCAGGAGTGCTTAGAAATTGTATTTATATATATATATATATAAATAAAAGAAACCGATATAGAACTCTAGTGTCCTGGGTCTCACTTTAACAACACGGAATATCTAAATATCCATAATAATGGTTTTCAGCGCAAGTTCTGCGTGACTTGTAAACAGAAAATATTTAATATTAGACTGTCCAATTATGTGCATTAAGTAAAAATCCTCATAAGCACAAGACATATTTTCACTCCTATTTAGCAACAATGAAACTTGTTGGACTCCTGCTGGCTGTTGTGTTTTATCTGTGCTGAAAGCCAGGCCAACATGGCCTGTAATCTGTAATCTAAAACAAAGTCCATTTACATTGAGGTTCATAGGAACCAAGTGCAAGCAGGAAGTAAAAGTTGGGACATCATTGTTTTCAGTCCGAGTAATTTAATGGCGCGGTTGCTTTTGAAATGCATGAAAGTTGCTATATACAGTTCTGTGCAAAAGTCTTAGGCACATGTAAAGATGTTCGAAAATGCTTTTTATAATTAAAATAATAAAATAAAAAGTTCCTGAATATAAAAACACTAAAACAAATTAGTGTGTTGGTGTTTCGCAGCCTTTGGCTTTAAAACTGCATCAATTCTCTGAGGCACACAGTCGTGCAGTTTTATAAGGAAATCGGCTGGTAGGTTCCAGGAATCTTGGAGAACTTGCCACGGTTCTTCTGCAGAACTTTGGCTCTCACTTGCTTCTGTCTCTGCAGGTCAAATCCCAGAACAGCCTGCTCTTTCCTAATGACGCACTAATGCAGACATTTATATAAAAAAATGTAGGGTAGCTAAGTCTTTTACACAGTACTGTAAATCAGGTCATGATTAATTAGCATAAAATTAAGAATTCGGTTGCTGCATGTCACCATGTTGTTTGCCACTGTCTTCAGAATTGCAGCACTTCTATAGTAAATAAATGGCCGCCTGTCGCTTTGGATGGCTAGTGTGAACGCAGGTTCAGTCATTTACTTGTGAGAATCCAGACGACTCAATCAAACGATTACATGTTCGTTATTTTCAGGCATGCAGCCGGACTTTAATTGGAATAATGTTGCTTGGGATTCCGAGTTTTAGAGCAGGACGGCAAGAGAGGTTTTGTGTTGGGCTATAGAGTAAAAATGAACTCACCATGTAGGAAGGGAAGATGAGCACGCGTTTATGTTTTCCACATGGCCACTGAGGGTCCTCCAGAAGGTTGGGATCGTACTCCCTGAAATCTCCCAGTTCATTCCCTGCGGGGGGCGAGAGAGCAAAATAAACAATCCTCCCATGTGGGGGGAAAAAAAGAAGAAAAATCCAGAAATATCCACAGGAGAAGCCTTACAAAATAGGCACACAGATGGTCCTAGTTTCCATCCAAATGCTTCACAAGTTTTATTCTTATTTTGATCATTGTGCATTTTCCATCAACAAATGTCTAAAATGTCATCATCTATTCCCAAAATACGTTTCCATCATCCTTTCCATCTTCGGTTTATCCAAATTTCCCCAAGCATTACAACTTTATTGTTTTTTTGGTTGTTGTTTTTAGGTTTTCTTATCTAAATATGGCATAAAACAGGTGGAGCTCATGATGTAGTGAAAACCATACCAGGATATTCATGACATCCTGATATTATGTCAAAGCCCTTGACTTGGTATGACTTTGACCTTGAACTGCACGTACCTCATAAAGCCCCGTGTTCTCAAATCGCTCATCTCTGCATAATCAAACCTCCAAATCACTTATTAAAACTCAACAAGCAGACCCTTGTTAAGGCGTATCGTACTGTGGGAAGGAAAATAAGCAGGCAGTGAAAGCAGGAGCTGGCCCACGCACCCGTGTCGAGGCTGCTCTGGTGGCTGTTGGCACGCGCCAGGGTGAGGCTGCGATGGCTGGCATTGCGCGACTGCGAGAAGGACGACGTCGAGTCGATGGTGTTGCGGCGGCCGAGCACGTTGGTGGGGTACAGGAACTGCATGTAGGACACAGTCTGAGGACACACGGGTATTAAAAAATAGCAGTTAGTACGGATACACACAGCTCGTCTCTGTTCTGTATTTACACTACCAGTCAAAAGATATTGATCACCTGGACTTGTGTTTTATTAGTTATTATTAGTGTTACAGATAAAACAAAAAGGTTAAATAAGAAAAATATTAAATAAGTGTTCCACCAAAGGGAATCTTTGTATCTGAAGACTTCTTAACTAATTGCTCATACACAAATACATGTTGTTTGCTACAAGGGCCTAATTAGGTTGAGATTATTTCCAATACACATTACTTTGATTTTCAAATTTTACATTATTTAAAATAAGCCCATCGTATGTTTAACAAAATGCTAAAATACATGGTGTTCAGAAACTTTTGACTGGCAGTGTGTTTAACTATTTTATAATTGTTTTCATTTCAAGTTCAATGAACTCCGATTTATTTATTCCTAGTATTATATGATCTTTTTTACATAACGCACTTTTTATTGGAAATGATTGATGCTATATAAATGAAACTTTATTTGCTTGGAGAGAAATTTTTATACAGATACTTTGTTGTACAAGTGGCATAAATGTACCAGGCATTTTTATTTATCGGATAGCTACAGTGTAGACTAGAGGCAGCTGTGTATGGACGACACTTCACCTACATACAGTTAGCGCCAGAATTATTGGCACCCTTGGTAAAGATGGGTAAAAAAAAAAAGGGGTTATGAAAAAATGTGCATGGCTTAGCCAAGTCATTAATGAATGTTCTAAAATGAAGCCCAACACACAGCAGAGCTGAATTTCTCGGCCTTACCTTGCCGTCGGCGCCCAGTTCCACGCCCTCGAGCCCGATCACCATCTCCTTGGCACTGACGCCGCCCGAGGGGTGTCGCTGGCGCCCACTCTCCACTTTTACACCATCCCTGCCAGGGTGAGACATACACACTGAGCATTGTGCCCTCAACATTGTGCCAGTCTGTGACATCACTCAAACACGCGACACTGACTCGCTCGGCTACATGTGCTTATTCAGTGTGTGTGTGTGTGTGTGTGTGTGTGTCAGCGACTAATCATACCGTGGCAGCTGTTTGTCATGCTGATTAGTTGGTGGGAAAAATGGCACAATAAGTGGTGATAACACTTTGTAATGTAATTTGGTGACAGACTATTTTACAAATAGAGTTTATATATAATCAAGGTGCTGCCTGACTGAATATTCTAGTGACAAACTGGCTATTACAGTTTTAAAAGAACAAAGCTCGTCTTTGCAAACTGGCATTTTAAACGCATGCGTGTTTAATAATTTTTCTAACATTATGTTTTTACTTTTCCTTTCTAACATGCATGGATTTTATAACCTATTTATTTAATTAGATATTTTCCCCAGTTTATGTTCTTCCTGTTTCTTAGGGCTGCACGATAAAGGCTGAAGTGATAACCACTATTATTTTCCTCAATATTAAAGTCCCTATTATTTATCATAATTATTCAGTCAATTTACATGGTATGCCTGTATTCTTTTAATTGAATAAATCTTTAAATTAATTGAGTGGATCTTTAAAAAATCTAAACAAACAGAATTATGCTCTCAGTAAAAGAAAAATAATAAGGAAGTAAATAAATAAGGAAATGTCACGGTGTGCATCCAAAAAGACAATTAAATCGTACAAATGGGAAGCTTGGGATTTAATGCACCATTTAATGCGGTCAATAAATACAGATATCTACTGTTAGACAATTAACTTGAGCTAAGCTCATTAATATCACAGTCGATTATGTTTAATTAATTAAGGAAGCTGAAACTCGATCGCATTTTAAATGCATAAAAGATGCTATATAAATAGTCATTATTATTATTATTACTATTACAAGTGTTAAATTGTGAGATTCCGTATTCATGCAAGATAAAAGGAAATCGATTTATTCAAGTCCTGTGAACCTATGAATTAAAATAAAATGTTCCCTTTACAGGAATGCGAGGCGAGCTGTTATGTTTAAGGTGGTCTGCATCACCAATGTGTTACATTTCAGACTTTTGTGCTAGAGTCCATGTGCTCCCTTAAATATGGATCTTAAGAGCCTGAGCATTCTTCTAACTGATACCTGCCATCAAAGTTTAAACCAATCGAACGCGTGTCCTTTCGTAAATCTTTTCCCTCTGGATCTGTAATGAAATGAGCTGAAATCAAAATGCACTGGGGGCTAAAATCAACCCATCACGCTATGATGCAAAAGGAAGTCATGCTTTCTTTTCTAACCGTCAGTGTGTCATCATACTGAGGTAGGAATCAGAGGCTGCGCCAGGGATCAGTGTGTGCAAAAAGCTGATGCATGATTATGATTAAGGTACAATGAGTATCATGCATCAGCTGATACATGATACTTATTGTACCTTAATCATGCATCAGCTGATACCTGATACTTATTGTACCATAATCATGCATCATGTATCAGCTGATGCATGATTATGATTAAGGGGGGGCCAATATGAAAAAAAAAATATCACAACAAAAGTATCATGATATTCAGTTGACTGAGGTTTGCTAAGTTGGAACAGACTTCATCACAATACGGATAAACATATCATATCGCCCATCCCCACTTATAAAGGCATCTTTGCTGGCAGACTGCTGAAGATGTTTCAGGACGTGAAGCAGAATTTTAAACAGCGTTAACTGGAGCATCACAAAGCACTGTTGACTTTGCACTAGAGACAGATTACAAAAAGACACAGCCAAGATTTCAATCGAACAATATATAAGAAATCAGCATACGACAGTGTTACTGATTCATTACAAGTTAAGTTTAATTCAGAGAAGCGTTAAAGAAATAGCTCGGCCAAAAACATGTGCACAATTTCACTTTTACACCAAACATACAAGACATGTTTGGTGTCTGATGTTTGCTTCTTTAGTTTTGTACTGAAGCTAGCATCATGCAAACCGTGTCGAGTTGTTCAGTGTCTCGATCAGACGTGCTGATGTGGTTTCTGACACTGTTATCGATAAAAGGACAAAAAGACGTTGCAGTCGTAAAAATCTTTTCACTTTCTTCCTCAGCACACAGTTTGGGGTCACCGCCCTCCAGCATCAAACTCAGGCAGGAGGCGTGGCCTAAAGTTTGACGCTAGAATTGTACATTAGAAGTGATTCGGATGAAAATATAGTTCCAATAAAAAATTTTTTTTAAATACAGACTTATTTCTATCTCTAAAGTATTTATGCACAAATGATATTACTGAGGCAAATGTGTCATGATTTAGACATGCGGTTTGCACGATGCTAAACTGGAGGCTATAAGCTACCCTTACTTGTTAGCTACATTAGCCTTGCAGCTCTTTTACAAAACATGTCTTGGCTAATCAACTACATTTCGGGAACATTGCGTTAATGTGATTGTTGGCCGAACTGTTTCTTTATTCCTTTAAATTATGAATGAGTATGGATGATGTGAGGAATCAAGTCTTGACCACCAAACATCCATTTTTATAGAGGGAAAGATATTTGCAAAGAAAACCCATAAAGCGCTTAAGAGGAAAAACCATAGTCAAAGTTGCAACCAGTTGAAAATATGTTTAAAAAAAAAAAAAAAAAACACTGATTTATTTGCTGAAATCCCAGACAGGAATATCGCGAGCAAACACACCAATATACCAAACTAAGGAACGCGAACTGCATGTGCGCCAAGATTGGCATAACCGAGCCGGTTGGATGGAGCATGCAATGGAGGTGCACACATGCACAATCTCTACAACCATCAGTGTCTCTGGAGGGCTAACCGACACTTCCACCAAGTCACTGTGCTAAAATCAATCAGAGGAACAGGAGGACACGTGTTCAATTACTACAGCGGGCAAAGTGGTGCAGCGAGACACAAGCCAAACCGCTGTGGCCTCCAATTAGCACTGAATTGTGTGTGTGTGTGTGTGTGTGTTTGTGTGTGTGACATTCATCAAAGCACTAATTGGACCATCTACATAGCTATTAT
>JAOUQW010000021.1:2136721-2155850 GCA_028565825.1 Olivaichthys viedmensis | reverse complement strand
GAATGTGAGACGCTTCATTGTCTTTTAAATCCTAGAAAATGACGACAAATCGGATCGACCAAAATTTTGTTGGCCATGGTTGTTTGCCTGCTACATTATTTAAAGTTTTAAAAAATCTTCTTTTTTTTTGCATTTGATTTGCATTTTTTGTTTTAGATCTCATGTACACTTTTTTTTAACACTAATATTGCTAATTATACTGGATGACACAAATTCACATTTGCACAGTGGTTCTGGGTTTTGGTTAAATCTTACTACCAGAAAATGCGTGGTAAGTGAAGAGAAATACAGGTTTGCCATTGGCCAAATGTCCCTTCAAATGACATTTGCATTATGACATTTGGCTTTACTATCTAAAACATGCCAACTACCAATGTTGGTCACAGGTACTCATGAAAAGATTTTTTTGCAGTTCTTAATTACACATCATCTCCAAATGATCTCAAGCTCTTTATCTTGGCAGTGAAATGTCCTCTGCATGATTGGCACTGCACTCCATCAAGGCTCTTAAGCGTCAAGCTGTTCAGATGAAGTTGCCATTTTCTCCTTGTCAGGCACGGCCAGTGCTCTTGTGCTATATTGTGAAAAGGGTGGGAGGAGAGGGCGAAAAAAGGAAAAAGAGTAGAAGAAAACATGAAGTCCAGTTCCAAAGCATTCTACAATGCATTAGGTCATGGGAATCTAATCACACTTTGCTCAAACTATGAAATGAGCCAGCCAACAGGGCCTGAACTGAGCTGAATAATTGGTCACTCAAAGGTTGCCGGCATCCGTAGAGAGAAGGGATGATAAATATGAATTAGTGAATTTCATCCTCGCTGGGTAACAGTAGAGCAAATTAGCCATCCTCGCTGACATGTCGGATTGCTCCAGAATGAGTGAGCGGCAAAAATAGCGAGCGGCGCGTGAAGAATGGCTGTATCCAGTGGCCGCAGTTATTTTTGTTTGTCGAAATTCAGAAGTGGTCCTGTTACCCTGGAGGCGGCTCGTGTTTTCCATGTAGCTCAGCCACTTGGCAGGCCCTGGATCTCCGGGTTCCCATTCTGTCCCCCCTCCACCACCAAAGCATCTCTTTTCCCCCGTCGTTCCCTCCCACAGGCAGGAAAAAGTGCGCAGGCCACAGTGGAGACAGACTGACTGCGCAGGCGGCCCGGCAGATACACCAAAGATAAGTTTGTGTTCGAAAGTCGGGCCGCGACCCTCAGCGGCAGGACATTAAACAGATCCTGTTAGATCCTGTCTCCCCTCAAAAACACACCACCAGCACAAACACAAACGTCCCCTCCCACCCTCAGCTGTATCTCCGTCCACGTCCTCCAAACATCTTGCTATGTAATAGCCTCGCTGGGGGAGGGGGAAAGCCCCAGTGGAGCCGTGGTTTTCCTCTCGAGCCTCAAAACAAGGCGCCCTCGCACCTCCTCCAGCCACACAATGACGGGCCGCATCACTTCCCCTCTCGCCGCTGGACTAATGGATAGACACGGACAACAGCGACGCCAGAGCTCTGTTCAAAACACTCCAAGTCAGCAGTTTCTCATGGTTCTGCCTCTCAGCACAGGCAAACTTAGGAGACGTCGGTGAACTGGGCTTTCCTTTGCTTGGTTGACAAATGTAGTGAAGCCTAATGGGTATATCCAGCAGGAAAGGGAAGTCTGAAGAGCAAGAGGGCAATTGTGTTTTTGTCACTGTTCTACACAGCCATCAATCAGCACTGCATGTTGACATGACATCATGTAGTGTGAGAAAATACAGCTAATTCGGTGGGTTACACAAATTCATTGTGTGTAAAACTTCACTGAAAGGCTGCCATTGCCATTGCCTTGCCCTATTTTCTTCAGTGGTTCACCTTCTAGTTTCTGTGCTTTCATGGACCCTGATTCTCAGCTAAAGCGTTCCAGAGCGTGGTGGTGCTCTAAAGGCCGAGGCGTTCCCGATGACTTCCTGGCTCGGACTAAAAAGCTGAGCCCGCTGGGGGCACAGGACAAGATGAAAGCACTGGCAAGACTCGAAATGCCAAGGGAAAGTATTGAAACAATCAACTTTGAAGTCAACCTAATTGGCCTTTCAACGGATTCAGCCACTTGATGGAGTATATTTAGTCTGATTAGCCATGATGCAAAGTGTGGATTCTGCTCGTCCGGCCTGTCTTGTCCCAATTTGTGCTGCTTCAAAAAGGTTCTTTACCCAATGGGGGGAGATCAGTCTGGATGGATACTATTAGGTGTGATCAGAGACAAGGGTGGAACTAGGATAATATTTTTAATGGCGGTTTTTCAATTAGTTATTTTGTCTGTAATTAAATTTTATATTTAAAACAGTGGGAGGAAAGGTCTCAGGAAGTTTATTCTATCCTGTTGTCTTTGAGAGATGAACTAAGCACTAAGGGAGATTGTCGCCTTCTCCCTAATTATAGGTAATTCAAAGAACATGGGAGATTAACCAGGCAAAATTTGACGAAGGAAAACAGGAAATCAATCCCAAAACAGAGCAAATCGCTATTTGGCAACTTGACAACTCTTCTTTTTTCTTTTTTTTTAGCTTCCAGACATGACTGTGAAAGTGAGAGCAAATGTAGTACAGAGTCATAATATGCTAAAAAAAGAAATAACTATTAAAACCTCTGACAGGAGCTCTTTTGAAGTGTAAGGCTGGGAAGAGGCCACAGCACACTACCCACCACTTTTACACTCAAGCCTGTGAAATCTTTCAGACGCCAGCTTTAGGTCACCATGGTCCTCCTGCTACACTTGGGCATCTATCACCTTGCAGCTTAGGGAACGGTGTTGGTTATAACTCTTCCAGGCTTTTCCTCTGGGTGGTACCACTTGAGTGTAAGTACTAGAGCCAGGCCATTCACCCTGGAAGTGAAGGATGTAGGTAATGGATGTCCATTTAAGTGGCCCTAGTCCCACTCAGAGTGTTAGGAGTAAGTGAGAATGGAATGACTTCATGCCACAACACTTACCTTTAGGGAACTGTGGCATGAGTGTTTAATTTGACATTTCGAGGGTCATGCTACATTGTATATCACCATATATGGTAACTGCTCTAAGTTGTCTTATAACTCAGTACACATTAAGGAAATAAGTTCAGTTTGTGTAATCCCTTTATTGGAAAGACCATTGGTCTTTTCCAAAAGAGAAATGTGACTCAAATCTGAAGACTGTAAACCCAATAAATTCAAACAGCTTTTGATTTGACAGAATTTGACAGAATTTCTACATATTCCTCATCTCTATCCACTTACCCTTTGTGTCATCAATGAGCCAAGCTGGGAAAATGTATTGGCCAAGGTGTGGAGATATGCCCTGCTATTTGTACCCAGACTGATGAAAGAGGGAAACAAAGCAGACCTGTTATATGACATATGGAAGTAGCCATTAGAGATTTCACCCCCTTGAAAATGTTTTATGGCTCCAATAGTTCATACTCCACGTTGCTTGTGTGATAGCACAACTTTTGGCTACAAGCTAAAGACATACATAAGCTCAAGTCCATCGTTTATGGACCATGTTGATTAGCATAAACAAATCAACAAAACTTTGAAACAGGTAGAAACAGATTTGATTTGATTCTTTACTAAGAAATCATTTAACATGTCAATACCATTTAGTGTGAATGCTTAGATCAGACATGTAGTGGTGCAAATATTTTAGATGTTTCACACAGGTAGGCTGGAGCAGTAGATATTCCCTATTTAATAAAAATGATGAAAACTAGATCCTGACATGGATTTCTCTCCCAGTCATGTCAACGGAAGTGACTGAGACTTATTATAGTGATTATTCTGATGGACTGAATTTTGTTTCATTTTTCTCTGTTCAAGCTTTTTTAAAGAGAGATGTCTGAAAAGACTTGTGTTACAGGGCGCTCAAGAGATTACACTATGAGAACAGCGCTTTCTAAAACCTGGTTCTGGGAATTCTGCAATTCTCTCTCTGTCTGTCATCAACGTGTTCCAAGTGGAACATTGTTCATGCTCTCTTATTGGTTTGTTTAGATTCACACAGTCACTGAAGTTATAATAGTGTTTTCCTTGTGTTCCCAAACACACATGCATTCCAATTATATCTTACACACCAGTGTATATGCTTAAAGTCACCCGAACCTTATAAAACACTTTCTGATGATTAAATCTTTTCAGTGCGCAGACTGGTCAAATTGACATGCAAATGTTGTTGCGTCATAACATTTAAGAGCCTATCAGGTTCCAATATGCAAATGCAGGCCATGTAACACCAGGAGAAGGTGGTGGATGTGTGTTGGGGAGAGTTCTAATTTGCATATTAGTAGAATCTGTATTTCTTAACAAGGGTAAAATGGAAGGCACTTCTATGCTTTTTTCTGTTGTCTGATGACTTTTTTTTCCGTGAAATCGCCATGTCAAGAAAATTTTCATTAAATATAGCAAGATTGTTATGGTCTTCAAAACTTTGACATTAACATAACTTTCACAAGAGCTCTAGCAAAAATAAAAAAGGCTTCAATCTCTCTAAAGGTTTTTAGCAACCATACAATGTTCTCTATGCAACATTTTATTCCTCAGAAAAGCTTGTAGGCTTTCTAACCTTTGCCTAATGCTTGTCAGCTACAGACCTCTGTCTAGCCAGCCTACACCTTGATCTAAGGGAAGGGCAAACACCAGACGACAAGCTGAAAATGGCATATGTTGACTTTAACATCCGCCACTTAGAAGTGCTCAAATACGGCCTTAAAGTATTTACTTCTTACTTGCTGCAATTTAATGTTTAATCCCCGATTAAGCTTCAGACAACACTGAAAAACGGATCATTGTGTGGACTACCACACCGCTTAGAATGGTGTGTGTATGTGTGACCTCTACTGTACATACAGCTTCCTGTCAGATCAAAGCACATGGGAGGGCATCTGCAGGTAATGGGTCACCTAAAGGTGAAACACAAGAGACTGATTGGCTGAGCCACAGACGAGGGAAGAAGCCTAGCTGGTGGAGGCAACTTTGAATATAATCCAGGATCGCTTTGGTTCTGGTGTAATTCCATGACGAATCAATGGCTAAAATGATTTGGAATCGAATGGCCTACCAAAGTGAAATTGGGTTAAATTTGGAAGTGAATGAAAGAGATTTGAACGAGATTGGTGGTGAGTCTACCGGAACACTGCCATAAAAAGGTTAAACTTGTGCCTCCATTAAATCAAACAGGGCCTCTTTGACTTATGATGTATTGCTAAGTAAACATGCACACCAATTACATGGTAACATGAACTATATAAGGTGTTGCCAAGGCGGGGGTGTCTGGCTGGATTTGTAGACAATGACTCTAGAACTGGGTTAGGTGTCAAATTTGTCAAACCTGACACTTGCTAAGTGAACTGACAGCCTTCATAGTGCTAAAACTCCACATAAATGAAGGATTTTCAAAATATTTTGAATAATACTTAATCTACGGGTATACATGTGTGTCAGTGAAACCACTAAAAGGCGTTTACCTTGCTTTTGGAGACCAAAGCATAGCACTGTAAATATCAGATGATGTATTAAATGACATTCCCCATCTTGTGTGACATCCTCCAAACACTGTCCTATTGAATATCCCAAATACTGAATGATTAATCGCCCCGGTCCGGGCTTCTTTACAAAGCCGATGGCGCTGTGTTCCCATGGATATTGTCCTTGCCGGTAAACAAATGTGAGACTGCACTAAAACACAGGTTGCCATCGCCTGAGTCCCATCAGCCCACAGGGACCACACAAAGTGTATTTACACCTCACACTTTTCCATATAAACACCGCCGCTTATTAATTGAGCATCACTAGAGAACAAATGGTCCCCGCTCCTGGGCTTTGGACATGGCGGCTCCTTGCAGGTCCCCCCGCTTTTTTTTCCAGCCTGCTCTAATTGAGTGATTCCAGTGAAGGCTCCATTGCTGACTATCTCCCCGAGGCCATTATCACAGCGGCTGTCAGCCACGGCTCCTGAGCGGCTCGTAAGGAATGTGCTCTGCCACGATTGCGGGCACTGGAGTCGGAGCTCTACAGAGCCGCCAACCGTCCATCTGTCACGCATCTCCCTGGGCCCTTTTTAAAAAACAATCGCTCTCTAAGTAGTGAAGAGGTGCCAGGGCTAATTATAAACAAATCATTGATGTTCCAGGGACGTGGGGCCAGCTGCGGTGAATGCAGGGAGCTCAGCTAAGGAGGAATAGGAGGAGGAGGGGACGCTGCCGGAGTGTTCTGGTTGACGGAGCGTTCGATGGGCTGTGAAAGTGGACCTCACACTGGGACCGAGGAGTGACAGGTGTTTAGGAGTGCAGCCAAACATCGAGAAGAGGACACCAAGTGGGAAGGCGAGCACAGTCAAACAGAAGAAGGAGGACAACAAGTGAGGGTCATGTGTGAAGTGCCCGAGCGAGACTTAGTGAGACACTCTGTAATGCACAGACATGCCGAATACAATTTGTCTAATATGGATTGTAGTAGTTTCTTGTTCATCCTTTCAATAAGTCCATCTGGGTGTTTTAGCTAGATTTGGCGCTCATTTTGATAGTCTGATCAGGGATGTAATTTGGGTGTGGCAAGGTCTGGCAGATGCCACATCCTGGATTACGCAATCAAAGTTAAATAAGAAATTATAAGGCCAAACATTTCACAATGTTTTAGCTAAACATTAAGGGTAGTAGCCTTAATTTATTGCATATTGGAACAAACTGATCAACGTCATTTCTGATCAAAATATTATTGCGTCAACCCCCTCTGCTACCCCCTTATCTCACCCTGACATTGAAAATTTTGTCTGCCTACTTTGCTAGACAATGAGACAGTCACATTCGATGCAGACGTTGCACAGTATCTTAATTAACTAGCATCAGTCTGTAGCAATGAAAAGAAAGCCTAATTTTTCTACAAAAATGATCTTTCTGGCACAGCCGCTCAGTCCTCTGGCATGAATGAACTGTAAGAGTTCCATAACTATTGTAGCTACTGTATTTAGACGTGTATCAAGGCTATTGGTACTGTTTGTGGCTTTGTCGTATGCTGCTAATGTTTCACTGCTGTTTTTAAATTCAAGATTTGTGCTCGGATATTAGATTGCATAATGAAACCAGCCACGTCGATTCGTTTGCCTGTAAAGAAAGAATGTGTCACAGTGTCTTGTTTAGGTGTCATGACTTATTGTCATGTGATGTCAGAATTGATGTTGTCCAACATTGCCAAACCTTGGGTTTTGGTGATTTTCAAGAAGTCAATTGACAACATTTTAGCTTCCAAACTGGTTTCAGAGACAGTAGTATCTAGATAAATTCCGCCAGACTAACAACAGAAAGCAACGGGCTGGACAGAAGATGTCCCTGCCTAGCCAGACAAATCGCCTACTTGGGCAGAAGTAAATTGAAGTATGGTATTGTGTATCGAAGCTAACATTAGCTACCTGAAACACACCAAAAGACAAAGTTAGCCAACTTTGTCATTTGAAACGTAATTATGTAATGACAGCATGCCTTCTATAAAATCTAACATGCTAGCTAACTTAGCTAACGTTAGCTAACTACAAGTTAATGGTAGGCAGCTAACTAGCTAACAATAGATAACTAACTTGACTAAAGTTATCTAGCTAACAATAACCGCTAACTTAGCTAACATTAGCTAGCTAATTTACATACAAAAAAACACCAACTTGTAGTTAACAGTTAGTCGACTAACTGAATGTCATGTAAATAATTATGTGATTCCAGTGAACTCCAAAATTATTGGCACCCTTCAACAGAATGGGCAAAAAATATTGTATACAAATTATTATTGTATATAAATAAACATTACGCACAATGATTCAAAAACAATTTACTTTACAATTTTCCGATAAGAAAAAACTCTATTGTTGCCTTTGACCAAATATGAGGTTGCACACATGTAAAAAGAGGTTTCAACACAAAAAAAACAACAATGGTTGTTGACCTGCACAAGTCAGGTAATGGATATATAAAATACCAGTATCAAAAGACTCTTTGAAAAATGTCAGGAAGAGGACATATTGAATCATTTCCATCCCTTCTTCATTCTTCTGTGTTCAAACTTCTACTTTCTCACATTTGCTCACGCTTTCACCTAGCTTGGGGCTTCTTGCCCAAGCTAAGGCTTTGCTAGGCATGGGGCTTGGTATGCAGCTGGAGCTGCCACTCGTCAGAGAAGGCAAGAACTGGCATGCTAATAATGCAAGAAGCTTCTATTATCACTCCCACTACCACATTTTAAAATAACACTAACAGCTATTAACGCTGTAGATAAAGTCCTGTGCCTGAGTGTGTCACATAAGCTAATGACAAAAAGTATATTATCTTGGATGATTGGGCCTACAGTGTGGGAACAAACTGAGAATAGCGAGCGAGACATTTTCCAGAGCTAGTTAAAAGTGCTCCGTCTTCCTCCCTAGAAAAACAGCAGCATGTTTAAGTGCTATCTAGCTCTGAAACTCTGCCTGGACCATAGGCCCACGATTTATTTTGGTGTCCAAGGGCCCTGTTTTTTTCTTTGTGAATGATGAATCAGAGAAACAGGCGTCCCACCAGAGGAAGTGTGGGAGAGAAAGAAGCTCTGCCCTGAACTGCACAGCGAATGGACCTCGCCGCTTTTAGGAATTCTTCACTCTGATGAAATCAGCCTCCTTTGCTTCATGTGTCACTCCAAGTGGACTGAGAAGAACAGGGAGGAGACTGGTAGTTCTGATGAAGGCGTCGGACGAAGCCGCAAGCCCTTGTCGAGGAAGCGCCAAGCGTGAATTTATACACAGAGTGTGTCATGGGCAGGAATGTGTAGGAGAACGAGCTCCGGGCCTGTGTGAGTATTGTTGTAACCCCTGGGTTGTACGTTTCCACAGTGGATCTTGTGTTTGTGTTTGGTTATGTGAGTGGGTGGGTGTGTTTTATGTGTGTGTGTGTGTGTGTGTGTGTGTGTGTGTGTATGCGTGGGTATTGCATTCTGACGTAATGGCCAGGAAATGTGATATCTTCCTTTGGAATGGTTAAGGAGCCAGACATCTTTCTCTATCAGCCCCACTTCCCTCTTCACCTCACTCTGCACGCAGGAGGAAAGGGTTAAATAAATGTTAGTGGGGTGATAAAAGGTTCTGAAAGGGGCAATCGTTCTTGACATTGATATGATGCACTGGGCCTACCAGAAGCTCTGCTGGGGCAATGATGTCATCATTTTATGTCCTGACAACCTACTTACCATCATCATTATCTTTCTTAGTGAGCTGTGAATCCATCTGATGAACCATAGAAGTTTTTCCCTCTTTAACATTTTTATTCTCTATTAAATATTTTTACCCAATAATGCCAACATATCTAACATTATGATTATGTCGGCATTTAAAGAGCAACACAGACAACATGGCCACTGGACACCATGACGTAATCATGGGCGGGTCAACCATAGTAAACCATTCATGGACAAACAAACGTTAGTAAGGTAATCGCTTTAGCTAATGAAAATATGATCTATACTTACCGTTTTAAATGCAGACAAACCATCTGAGTTTGTGGAAGGTACAGCAACAGGTTAGAGTACAAGAGTCTTCAAAAAACCCATCTCACACGCACAGGAATGTTCGATTGATTCCTTTGTGAAATGTGCAGCACATCCACTGCTGTTGGATGTTAAATTGCTCCTCGTATTCCTCGTAGCATAAAAAATTAAGTGGCAGATGTAAAAGTGCCTGTTCTTTCATTAGCTAATGTTGGATAGACAAGCACAATGATGCGTCCTGATAGCTTGTCAATCAAATAAGCCATGCCTCTTGTTGATGGTGATCTTCAATACCAGTATGATTCCTCCCTCACTCATTCTCAATGCACTATTGGTCAAGTTAATGTTGGCAATGCAAAAAAATGAAAGTGGAAATAAAGTACTCTGATCTCCATTGTATGTTTTTGGGGGGTTTTTGCCCAAAATTTAAAAGCCAAAACTTGATTACTGATAGCTTGGTTAACTACAAGAATCACTTGCTGTAAACAGGCATATAGATATTGCATAAATGTGATGGATATCTAATAATATAATAATAAATATAACATTCTGTGGCCTTACAGCCGCCTATAAAATCGTTTTCTGTACAAAATGTGTTATAAATAACTGAGATAATATTTCACACTGTGTGTCCAAGTTAGAAGGGCAGGTCTCATCAGTCATAGTCCGGAAATGACACATGTGTTTGTACTGAAACTGTTGCATAAAATCAACATGGAACAGGGAGGGTTGGTATCATGATTAGCTTTTAGGAAATTTAATAAATGGGACAGTATCCCTGGGTATCCATTGTTAATTCGGTTCCTTGTTAAGTGTTTGGTGAATGATTTCCATGTTTCCCATCTGGATCGATAGCAGAAACACTTACATTTTTACTTTGTTAAATTCTGTCCAGTTGTCCATTGTAATTAAACTATGGGTTTATTTTCATTTCCAATCTCCAGAGTTGCCTGAAGTTTACAATATTGAATGAGTAACAAGTCTAATTGTCCCACTTGAGGAGAAAGTATCACCTCGATTATTTACAATTAAAGTTTCTTCAAATTCCAACCCCCCAAAAAAGTAAATAGGTCCTGCTTCACTTTTTTTTGTCCACCGAAATCATGCCTCGTTCCTCATTTCCTTATAAAAACCAGAAGGGTGAGGCTGGAGGTGAGTTTCAGTTCACAGGTGAAAAGGGTGAAAACGCTGGCATGCATTCGGCAAATATGCTGCATTTATGAAAACAGTTGAAATGAGTTGGAGCACAGGAGAGCCCGCTGTTGATTTAGTGTGATTATGAGAGTGGTGTAGGAATGGGGGGGGGGGGTAAAGTGTGTATCTACCGTCAAGGTCAATTGGGCAGGTGTTTTCGGGAGCACAGAGCTGGAGAAATACTCTTGGCAGAGCTGGCTTGCAACCAAAAACAAGCAAAAAAAAAAAAACACATTACAGTGAGGAAAATTTTGGAAAAAGTCTGTTTTCCCTCTTATTTCTAATCGTCTTTAGTTATGCAGTGACATCAGGAAGCAGTCTCAACCTGGAACTGAATGTCGTAGAATTAGATTAGGTCCTTCCAACCACTGACAAAAAACTGGTACCCGTTCCTGAGCATATTGTAGGGATTTGCTGGAACAAAACATCTCATTGGGGGTTTTTTATTTGAAAGTGACAAATAAAATAAAAAAAAAACAATAAGGAAGGCCTAAATTCCCACTCAGACTCCCTTCCAGAACAATGAAACTCAGCTGAAGTGTTAACGCTATTATGACGACGGGAGAACAGTAACAGGGAGCATAAAGCAACAGCTCTTTCCCTCACTGATTAAGTGAGCACACTAGAGCAATAATAAACACGCTGGCAGAGACGAATGTTGGATGGCCCTGACCTTGAGCACGTACATCGTGACTCGGCCCTCGGCCATGCCCACAGCAGCCGCTGTTCCCTCCAAAAATTCCCACATTCCCCTTCACAGCACAGGAAGAAATGACAGAGCTCATTTCCCTCCGGGATCAAAACGTTGCTGATTTTCGCATTAACACGACCTGATGCAATCTCGTCGCCATGGCACCAAATAATCGGACATGCTGAAAACGGGGTACTATTTCTAGGTATTTCCTGCCTTTTAAAACATAGAGGCAGATTAGCTTAATTGAAGTGGGCAAAGCAGGAAGTTTTAAAGTCACATCGGTAATTAATACGCCTCCTTAGCCGAAAGGTGTGCGTGGTCACTTCGTGCAAGGATGCAGGAAAGGACTGTGTTTCTTGATATATTGTATGAAAATGTTGTTAATAAAGCCCATCTTGACATTTTCCTTATTAAGTGTAGCTCACTGTGTGCTCTGTCCTACCTTGCACCATTTCTGGTTAAGCCACTTGCACTACTTATCAGCTTATTATGTTCTCCCAGGGGGCAGCTGATGAGGATGATTGATGGGATAAGTCCCTAAACACCACAACCTCTCACTATCATATAATAGCTTTATGGACCAAAAATAGCCTGAGCAAATCTTTGTGACTCATTTGTAGTTGATGTCACACAATACATGATTATGTAAAGTACAGTAGGGCTAAAGTATGAAGCTCTGAGAGTCACAACCAAATATTACAATAACTGGAATGCAGCAAAGAGAAAATGGCTGTTTTGCAGTGGTCTCTTGCACAGAACCTTAAAAGAACTTAGTATTATAAAGCATGACATATCAATATCAGGGCTGGAAATGCAGGAAGGATGTCCTCTAAAATCGTGTTTTGCATATCAAAAATAAGCCATTCTTGGCTAATAGAGTGAGCTAAGTCCATGTCAGACGGGCTCCTGTACAACAGCTTGCGCATGCCAGCAACCTTTCCTCCTTTTAAAGCATGTTTAGAGCTCAGCTTGTTGACACGATGGTAATTGATTCGAATGGGACTCCTATGAGTTGAGAAATTCTATTGTTTTTAAAAGGCCCGAGCTCTGACAGAAATACACTGGAAAGTATTGCATTTGGCGGTGAGCACAGTTTCCCATAGACCGATATGTTGAACCCAGCTCCGAGCCTCTTGGACGCGAGCTGACTGTTGAGCTAGTGGGAGAGGAGAGATAGCGGTGACCTTGCTCTGAACCCCTGCACAAACTTGGATTATGTCTGGAGCAGTTGGAGAAAAAAAATTAAGTGAACTTGGTGATTTAGTGAGGCGGCTCGTAGACGGGTTTTTTAAAATAATGAAGATAGGGGAAAAATAAATTTAGATCGGGAAGCCAATGGTTAGACTCTGTGCAAAGTATGCAAACATACCTTGATCCTGAGTTAACAGCGACCCGGTTGTCAAAATTCTTTTTACAGATATCTCTGCTTCTAATTTGCTTCTCTTAGCAGTAACAGTTTGTCGTATTTGGCTCTCGACAGTGCAAAATATCACTGACATCCCCTCCTTTCTGGCAAGCTGGAGGTAAAAACAAGTAACATAACACAAAGGTCTTTGCTAAACTCGTTTTCTGTCAAGAATATGTTTCTAAACAAGCTTGTGCATGAGAGTGTTTAAAAACGGCAAAACGGCTTCACTTACATCCAGCGAGTCCATGCGAGTCCGTCTCTTCACTAAATGTCTTCGCAGTTGTTGGTTATTCAGCATTGTTTTTCCCATGAGATGTACCTGAGGGAATCTAGTAAAGAATGCTAATTGCTCACTATGCATGACATATCTCAATCAAGTTGGGGTAAAAATAATATTTACAGACTTGCTGGACGTGGATTTACTCAATCAACCTTGATAAGTCTATCTGACTTCTTTATCCAACTCTGAGCCAAAGGACCAAAACAAGCCCAAAGAGATGGAAAATCCTGGCAGGCTAACTTTGCTACTGTACACTGCTATCTATTAGAGAGGTTGATCCATTTAGAGAACCTAACTGACTTGTTCTCTTTCCCATCTATTATCCTCACCTGCACATTGAAAGAACTTCTGTTTTTGTTAGTGGAACTTATCAGCACTGAGGGGAGTTCTTTTCCTCCTTCGTATTTGAACTTTTCATCAGGGTTAGCCCATGGTGTGAAACAAACTACAGTCAAAACTGCCCTTCACAGAGTCTGTGGAAAAGGAAAACAGAGCTCTTAGTGCTGTGCATGTCACATACTCCGTATCATTTCTTAAAGCCACGATGGAGCCAGTTGTCAGTGTTGACAAATGCTAGCTCTTCCGCTTTCAGGGAGTGAGGACATGGACTTTTGCCCTTCCTTCTTTTCCTACTGTACACCTCAATCCCCTTCTACGATCCAGCTACACTGCCCCTCCTTCAAACCCCCTCCTGGCCTTTCATAGTTGTGATACCAGTAATGTCTGTCTTACGTTTTACAATCCAGAATTTGTTTTGTAACCAAGAACTCCCCTTCAAAACAAAGAGAAAACAGAACGCTCAGGTTTCCATTTTCACAATTTTTTAATGTAATAACAAGTTTACTACCTCTTTGTACCCCAGCATTCTAAGAAGTATTCTTAAGTATTTCTTAAAACAGTTTAGTGTTACTAAGAGAACTTAGTGCATTTTACCATATATCACCTTGGCTAAGCTCTCTAATGGATGGATGAAAAGCAGCTTTCTTGGACGGACTATGCCAAACTTGATGCACTGATAGAGATGTCTCTGCAGTTTCTCATTTGCTTAGTAGCACTGATTATAACTGATGGCTTCATTTTCAAGGCTCATCTGAAGTGGGTCACTTTGCTTAGATGCATCTGCGAAACTCCCACACATATTGCTGTCAGGTCACATCTGTTTTGAGTTTAGCTCATTCAGTCTGTCTCTTATGTTAACATGGAACCTCAATATTCCCCAAGAGCTCTGTGGTCTGCAAGTGCTTTTTGCAGGTTGGGTAATAATTACTTAAAAATAGAGTGTGTTTTGTTATTTTCATGAGTGCATAAGTCCAACACTTCAGTGTTGATGAAATGGGTTCATTTATCCATTATAATGGAGTGGATGCTTCTCTATTAGACAAATTCTACATCAAATGTATAACAACATTTTGTTCACAAATGAACCTAGCAAAGCTTTTGTACACTGGCCATAGGTGCTAAAAATGTAACATAAAGACATTTTTCAACTACCTACCTAGCCAAGGTAGCATTTAACATTTCCTTGTTATCCAGGCATTTGGCCAAAGCGACATCCATGATAGGAGACATCCGTTCGATTGATTTACATTTTTATTCAAATCCATCTTTGACTAACCCACATAGGACAGGGAGTCGCAACTGAACAACTGAAATTTACTCAGGGCAAAAGGCCAGCCATGGACTACTGATAGTAGATCAAATGAGTGGTCACTCGTTACTGTCTTCTGCCGTGGGCTACAGGAAGAAGTCCAACCAGAGCTGGCCTGTCATGATGACTCTGTGGTCTTGGACCTGCTTACCTTCATTTCCATCCATTTCCATTCCAACAATCTACTCGAGGGCTTCCATGCCCAGTCCCCTTCCAGCTTCAACCAGAGATCCTAGGGAAGACCCAGCTAACTTGACGGGAAGGTTAAGGGCAGGTATCTCAACTGTGGATGTTTTGGTCACCACTGCTGTGTGGTTTGCAAAGTTCATCAAGGTTCGGGGGAATTTTAAAAACATTCATGTAGCTGAAATATCATATTTCCTTATCTATCATTTAGAATATCCATCATCAACTCATTTAAGCCCCATTTTACTCTAGTGTGGCGGGAAGCTTTGTCGATCAGCACTTGGTCCGAGCCTTTCTAATCCCACTAACATTCTGCTAGTCACCTCCGTTTGTTCTTAATCTGAATGGAAGCCACTTAGGTTTAGGATGCATCTAAGAGAACACCATAACCATACAACTTTACATAGGACAACAGCATATAAAGAACTTATCACTCCTGGTCATTGACTCTAAAACCATCTAATAATCTTTAGACTTCCATGGCTCTGTCCACACGAGCCTTAGATCTCCTGGATCCATAGGGTGCCTTGTCCGCCATGTTCAATGACTCATGTCTCTGGCTTCAATGTACCTCTACCACCAAGCAAAACCCCAGTGCTAACAAAATGCTTTCATTCCTGGCATCAAAAACAATAAATCAATGCTGCCAAAATTGAATTGTGTAACAAATTTGGCTTTGCTTGTACCAAATGAGCAAATATTTAACGACTATGTTACTCAATTCTTAAAAGATCTGAGGACTTCCACCATCACTATGTTGTCTTTATGAATTATACATTTTAATTTGTACTTGTTGGCAAGTCACCAACCAAGTCATCCTTGATATTTGGTTGGGACCAAAAGCACTCCCAGGTATTTTAACAGTTCTCGGTACTTGTGCTGTTCAGTATTGGAGTTGAACTTGGCCAATGGAACATGACATCAAGCGAGTACACAAGAATGCAAGAGCAACCAAGAATGCTTATTGAGAAACACCCAAGGTGACTTGACTACATCTCTGGTGTGATTAGGTATAAGCATGCTAATCTTCACAAGTTGAATTGAAATGATTTGTAGTTGAATAATTGATAATTGCTTGAATATTTCCCCAACAATAGGCTATACGGGGATTTCATGGTCTCATAAATGGAGAAGTGCATCTCTCGAGTTATTCTGCAATTTTTAAAAATTAGCTAGTCTCACTAGTGAAGGCATTGGTAATACAGTAACTTGGTAATGTGGCAGCTATTTAATACCAAATAAGAGTATGTGAAGTAATACATGCCTGTTTATTTTAGAAATGGTTTGGTGGAAATGGAGCTGAATCTTTTTAGGAAACCACAAATGGCTGAGTCTGTGATCCTATCTCATCCGCTGGCAGTCAACACAGAGCTGTGCTCAGAGAAGACTGTACTGAGGTCAGGTGGAGAACCCCCTCTGGGGATCTTCAGTCTTTAGCAGTTAAATGGCCTGAGGCTCCCAGCTTTAGCCCAGTCAGTCCTTAGGCCGCTGTACTGTTTACCCTGACTAATCCGTGGACTTTCAACCACAGGCCAGTACCTGAGTCGAGAGGGTGATGTTGATCCTCTTACTCACTGAGCAAACCTAGAGATCCCCAGTTCAGGCATGGCTTTTGATCCAGTAAAATTCAACCCTGCTGCAACCTTTATGCACATAGCCAAGTGGTGTATTTAATGCACTTAGTCCACTAAAGAGGCTTTGTCGCTTTAAGAGAGTTCTGGTGTGATCACGGCTTTAGGCATGCATGTGGAATGAACCAATTGGGAGAGAGAGGCCTGGGCAAGATGAGCATGTGAGCTGTGACTGGGGTTTGGGTGCCTTGAGTGTTTATTGGAATAAAGGTTCAGATTTATCGTTTGGGTGCTCGAAAATGGCATATAAGAACTCATAAGAGTATCTGTGAGTATATTCTTCATGTTTTGAGATTTTATGATGGGTTAATTACACTGACTTTGGATTGTGCTGTAGTTCTATTAGCGTTTTGTTTGTTTTTTTGCACATTGTTGATTAATCCCATTTAATCGCATTGTTGTTTCTCTGTAGAAATCACTCATGTTGTGCATGTAAGAGTAATGTGAAAAATGGTTATTAATGTTTGCTGTTTCTTTTCATTGAAACAGACACCACTACCATATTTTATTGTATTATTTAATTTATAGCACAATTTTTGTGATAGCCCTGTTTTTTTGTTTAGCCCTGTTAACATTTTATTTGGTTGGAATTAAGAACCCTAAAGATATTGTTGTGTTCTGTGTTGGTTTAATTACCACCGGCTACATGCATATACACTCAAACTAACCCAAACTCTTCTATCGTAGTAAGGGTGCTTTCTTTTTTATTTAAGTGGGCTAAATTTCACGCCGAATTTAGTCCATTTGAATCAAACCCTGGTGCGTTTACCTTTTCGGTGCGGTTTGTTTCCGAGACAGCCTGCAAACCGTTCCAAGCAAACCGGTGCGGTTCTTTTGCAGTGAGAGCACGATTCAACCCAGATTCAACTCAATTGAAGGAAGCGACCAATAAATTAAAGACTTTTGCGAGTAGGTTTCCAGCTCTGTCCCTTCGCACATGCCCTTCAGCAAATTATTTCTGTTTCTGGTTAAATGCGTTATGTGAAACCAAGTCTTTCTCTTCTTTTTTTTACAACATGACCTAGATAGCTGTGCATCAACAGGAGTTGGTTGATGGGCACTCAAAGAGTGGCAATGGGATTTAGATGTGATTTTTTTTATCTTTATTTTTTTCCAGTTTCTAAAGCCTACACTCACAAAAGCAGGGTCTACTCTTTTAGCAAGGTGCTTGTTGAAAAAAGCTTTGCTACAACAGAAACATAAACCCCTTTAATTGATGGATAATAATGCAATCAAACCGTTTCTCTTGTAATGTTAGCACACAATTTGGAATTGTTTGTACCTCTACGAACCTGGGGTGTAGCTGAAATGGGAAGGTACAATCGCTGAAGTCCAAAGTTATATATACGGCGATGTTTCTGTCCCTTGAGTCTGGGCTTATTTTGAATAAGCTGGTTCTGCCATATCCCTTTTTTACCTGTCATTTTCCCTGACGTTGCATGCTTGGTCTCCTGGTACATACAGTATGAAAGAACAAATCTTATTCCCAGCTGCACTGACCTAAATGGCACAGTGTTTGCACAGTGCTTAACAAACACAGGTTACCAAACAGTATGGGAATAGTTGTCTTGTTAAACTGAACTATAATAATACCTGTTCTGAGAAGTATAGTCCAGTGTAAATCAACAAAGTTCAGGTGCAAAGTTAAGCTCAGAAAAAAGATACCGTACGGGTAAATTTTTGTTCCTCAACGTACAG
This sequence comes from Olivaichthys viedmensis, assembly GCA_028565825.1. NCBI lineage: Eukaryota > Metazoa > Chordata > Actinopteri > Siluriformes > Diplomystidae > Olivaichthys > Olivaichthys viedmensis. Next base: position 2,137,609 of record JAOUQW010000021.1, on the reverse strand, counting down.
CCTTACAAAGGACCTTATGGTCAAAGTATGTGCATTGAATGAGCTTTAAAGCTACAGTACATTCACTTTACCTGGCGAAAGATACATACTAAAGGTAAAAAAAAAAAAAAAACACCCCAGTGACAAGCATTTGTAGCCTGAAAGGTGCAATTTTGTGCCTTGTTTATTTTATGAATTAGACAGTCATAATGGGGAAAGTTACAAGTTTGCATGGTATTAAAGTGTAGATGATAGGTTTAATATACTATATTTACAATTTTATTGATTAAAGATAGATAATCGAAGGGGCGGGTGGCACCTACCTCCATGTAATACACCTGATTCAAACGTATTTTCTACTTATGGCGGACTGGGATGAGGACCAGAGAAACTGGCTGATGAAATGAAAGCACACATTTCAAAACAGCAAAAGGGTGAACCCTGTGTTTGTGTGTGGTACTCGTCTCTCCAAGGATACGGGCGCTGTGTGGTGCCAACCATAAATTTTCAGCAAAATAAATATTTGTTCTCTCATTTTGCCAGCCTTAAATATTCAAAGCATGGTTTGTAATTTGTCTTGTTTGAAGCAGACAGATATGCAAGCTGGCAAGTGTGTTTCCATAAATATGTGTTGTTTTAAACACAAATAAATTCTTGCTGTGAAGCCGGCATTCTGAAACCGTGTCCTCAGCTCTGGGGTCAAATGCAGATAATATGTCTTGGTTTACACACTGGAAAAAAAGTAACTGTATCCTTGTATCTAAGTCAAGCTAAACTGCGAAAAACGTGGATGCAGCAAACAATTTTCAAAAAATCCAACAACAGTTTTCCATTATTATTATTATTATTATTATTATTATTATTATTATTATTATTATCATTATTATTATTATTACTATTATTATTCCT
>JAOUQW010000021.1:2113689-2125031 GCA_028565825.1 Olivaichthys viedmensis | reverse complement strand
CCAACGTCCCACCAGGTGCATGACCACAATGGGGAATGGAACAGGGCCAGAATAGACTGTTTGTGTGTGTGTGTGTGTGTGTGTGTGAGTGTGTGTGTGTGCGTGTATGTGTGTGTGTGTGTGTGTGTGTGAGTGAGAAAGACCTTTGATAGTGAGCATGTTAACAACCTTCCCACAGATCATTGCAGGCAGGACACCCAGTCTGTGTCATGTGATTCGCTGTTGTTCATAACAACTGGATATCTATATTTTCTATAATCTGCTTTCTGTAAGCTTTGCTCCAGATTTGCTGTTGACTTCACACCAACGTACGCACGAGTGACGTAAACATGAGTCAATCTTCATTTACTCATTTCAGAATTATAGAGATAAAATAAGCAATGTAAAAGATCCATTGTGTAATCATTTCAAAATAATGAATGCATAGTAATTTGAATTAAACAGGCTTCACTATGTGATTGGTACAATGGCTACTTTCTTTTATTTCTGTTGACACTGCAGTATAGTGCATTTTTAGATAGCTGCAGATCAACAGAGAGGCCTAATTGCCTTATAACTGATATGTGGAGCAGGTAAAGGATAAAAAGTTGTACTGGGCTCTTGAGAATATAAAAGGAACATCCAAGAAAATGCACATACACATTTCGAATATGTGCAAGTTTTCCATCGAATTTGATCACATAACTCATCTGAAAAACAACATTTTTATTTTATGTTTTTCAATGTTGTTCGCTTAACGAATGAATTAAGTAACTCAAGAGGAAATTGAATAATCTCATAGATTTAATCTAATCTCGATTAAGTCATGCTCATTGTATATTAAGCAGATTTATGTTGTGCTTGCTGTTGAATAAATAAAATATGTACTTATATTTTAAAAGTAAATTTCACTTAAAAATAGTTGTCAGGGCAAATAATCTTTTTTTTAGTACACTATAAGTCAGTGTTAACAAAAATATATGACAGAGTCCAAAGATATAGCTTTAATTCCCCACTGGTAATTTTGCGGTGTTCATTGTAAACACATGTGGTGTAAATGGCAATAAAGGCATCTTGAATCTTAAGCATGAGTATATATATATATAACACACGAGATAGAGCACACTGTAAAATTGGTCTGTTTTAATCCGAATCATTCAAATTCATTAAAGCTCAAACAGTAAATTAACAAAATTTTAAAACACAGATTATTATAGTGCCCAAATAACACTGGTGAATTAAAGTGGACTTGACTAAAGAAGTTTCTTTTCAGCCTCCCAATCTCCATAACATCTGGCTTAAATGTTATTACATTTTTACGAGCCATCATTAGCGGTGAATAGGGGGCGAATGACCGCGGCTCTCTGAGGCCTGGAGGCAGTCAGGCTCATGAAAGCGCCTGCAGAAGATGTGCTGGAATAACAGATAAGAGCCTCAGTCATCAGTCATTAGATTCAAGTGTTTAAAAAGCCATTAGAGCTCGGTCAGATGGCCATTGGTCTTCTTCTGCTCTGCGTACACCGGGGTTATTGGCGGCTATATTTAGCCGTGCACTGGCTCTGAACAATTTTCCCCCTTTTGGAAAGTCCTGAGTCATTCGACTGGTATCTTTAAAGGCGAACATCTTAAGCTGATCAGAAAAAAAATTCCTTATATTGAATGTAGTACATTGGTGGCATTGCCCATAAAATCCTCGGTTTATAATAATTAATTATTTAAATAAACATATATGATCCTTTTTTAAAAATAAATATTACATTTATATTATATAATATAAATATACAATAATAATATATTTTAATATTATATCATATTTTTTAATTATTATAAAAACTGATCATTCTCACAAAGATCAGGAGGTGAATGCAAATAAATGGACCTGTTTGTAAGCTTTGCTGCCTTACAATACCATCAATACATTGTGTGATTAGAAATCAGTGCTCTTCTGGCCCGCGTCTGTTGCTGCTCTTCAGCCGTCTGAAAATAAAAGGCTCCTGTTCTTTGGGCCTTGTTGTTCTTTCCATGCTCCATCCACTCAGCCTTCATCCTGTTGCACCCAGGCCTGTGTTTTGTCTAAAGGGAAGGTTAGCCTCCACGCCGTGACATACTACTTTCCCTGAATCAGCTGTTTAAAAGCCTGGACGCTATCAGCTCCAGCACCCACTACGTCACCTGGTGCCAAGACTCCGGAGAGGAGAGACGGAGACGCAGACGTCCTGATAGGCAGCGGGACGAGTCTGAAGGACTCTGTGTTGTCTCTTGCAGAGGAAGCATATCAGAGTTAGGGGTTTGGCCTGTTTGCAAATATGCAAGGTCATTTTGATGGCTTGCTTTATGTAATCATACAGGATGGATGTCTGACACAGTAGCTTCAGAAAAAGCTAATCTCTGAGGGGGTACGCCAGCTTCTGTTCGTCAGGCCTTATCACGCAGAAATGACAAGCAAGAGGCATCTCATTAAAAAGAACAGAAATAAGAGCTCATACAACGTTCTGTTCAATTCATCATTTTTAACTCCTCAAACTCCCAGGATCCATCGGTGGATCCAAACTTAACTACATACTTTTCTTATTAGTTTCACTGCAGTTACTGAATATAATTCATAGTAGTTGAATGAAATATATGCTTTAAGATAAATAACTGAATAATAAGCGGAGACTTTAAGGCAATAAAAAAGGTTTCAAAGCAGTATGTGGCCCGATTGTGTCACTCAATAATAACCAATTGACCAATTGTTAAATAAATTAATACATTTAAAAATACGTATTAATAAATTATGTAAAGAATGTGCAAATTTTGTCATTGGTCAAGGCTGCCTGAAGTTACAGCTATTTATTACCCATATAAAAAAATATTACATAAAAATAAAATAAATGAATGAATTAAGGTTATAATATTTTTTTTATTTATCAATACATTTATACATTAATATTGTTGTCAAAAGTAATTTAGTTTTGTTTTGCCCATTTATCACTATTTGTCCACCAATTTGTGCATTTCTGAAGATTTTGTCACAGGTCAAGGCTGCCTGAAGTTACAGGTATTTATTTATTTTTCTCTCTTTAATGCCATTTGTTAGATAAAATGTTATAAGCCTTTTAATCATCAATAAATTTTATTTTATATTCTTTTTTTGTTTTGCCTGATTTTTTAGTTATCAAACTAAAGTTTAGTTAATTTATCTCTTGCTTTATCTATTAATTCATCCTTTTTGCACATTAATTCATTCATTAATTATTTGTCAATTTGTTAATTGATTCATCAATTGAAAAATGTATTATTCAGTGGCACAAACAGTCTGCCGTTGAGGCAGTGGCTTTCTCAGCTACCAGGAACTTTTTAGCCGTTACCTTTAGCACAGACAGCACCCTTCACTTCTCGATGGAAAAATGTTGTCACGCTTCGCACATTTTTTTTTAAAAACCCTTTTTGTCCACAGAACAAATGATTTCACTGCGTTTTGATAAGACTTCGCCCCACTTCACTGGAGTGCAGACGCAACAAACATGGCCTCGGCGATACGCCTTCATTTCCCCTTGTCCTTCATTGACCGTACGAACCAAAGTGTTTCGCATGACCCTACCATATGCACCTACGCTCACAAACACACCACACCTTCGGACGAGTGTTGTGCGAACACAGACGTTCCTTCCACTTTGTGACGGCAGATACACAATGACTCGCCTGATTCCAGTTTCTATGGTGTGACAAGGTCTTTGTTCGGGCAGAAATTACATACACATTCGACATTCTCCAATTATGGTGTTATCAGGCCTCCATAAAACAGTCAAACGCTGCTTATTTCCCCCCCCCCCTCCTTTTGTGAGGTTAGTACCAGCGCTGTACCTGGCACTGTTGTAGTCGGCCTCTGTGTTTGCCTCTCTGTTTACTCATGGCGGGAATCGAGTGTTTGAGCGCAGCTCTGGTCCCTACTGGAAAGAAGAAAAAAAAAAAGAGAGACATGACTCCATCGATAAACAATGTGTCACTCCCTCCCACTTTTCCGAGACTGATTGGTTTTTAAATTCGACTCGTTGGGTTGTTTTTCTTTTCATATTTCAAATTGCGCACCCCCACAACGGCTCTCGGGGCTTTTATTTTTTGTTGTGTTTGTTCTTCAGAGGGCACCCGAGGACTCTGAAAGGAAGGGAACTTTGGAAATGGAGTCCTATCAGGTCAATTTAGATGGTGGCTGGTGGATGGTGTTAACATTGTGCTGCTCTGGTGGCCGGCCTTTAAAAGGCGTGGGAGATCGGAGTCCTAACCAGTTTTGTTCCAGACAACGACAAGCTTCCGTGTAGCGTTTGCGCAGCACGTATGCACCAATATTATTACTCCATAGTGTTTTACGACACTACAGGCTGGCTACACGTTCCCAGAAATCTCTACTTGCACACTATTACTGGAGAGTTTGGAATTGGGAAGTAGACATGAAGGGGCTCCATTCATTTTCCTTTAGAGGCCTGCTAAAGTTTGCTAGTTTAACAACTAGGCAGCCTAACAACTCTCTCTGTCGTCTGTCGGCCCATAAAACATTTCCTTATTCCTCAGAACATACGCTATTTACGAGGCCACTCACATTTACAAGAGAGTTTTCAACACGACAATTGGTTTCCCTTTTTCTTTTTTCTTTTTTTTTGCTTTCTTTTCTTTTTTTTACAATGCAAAGCATTTTATTTCATGTAATATTCTCATGGTTCCCATCATACATTACCCAAAGTTCTTTTGTGAGGTCTGAGCTATTAAAATTATACTTGATTTCACAACATTTCTTCATTGGCAACTCTTAGTATATAGCTGATGAAAGAGCCCTCTCAGATGAACTGCTGTAAATTCATTGGCCGTGTTCCAGATGCAGGAACCAAAGTTCAGTATGAACTACATCTCGATGCTCTATTTACTTTAATTATTAGAAATGCCCAAGTGTCGGAGAATAAATGCAAAGGGTAGCTCAATGCCATGGCTTTAAAATAAGAAAGCTTGCATTTGGAGGCAAAGGAGAATTCAGTATGACAACCCCCACCCATCCACCCACCTACTGAGCTCAATAATGACCCCCCTCCAATACTCAGTTCTTAACACCTCTAAACTCTCCTCCCCTCCATAGCCATGGTTTGTTTTGATAATCTTCTGCATCTAGCCATCGCGCTGGCTCTCCAAGGAGCCTGATGTTTAGAGAACACCAGAACCTGATGAGATTTCGGGCTAGCAGAGAAGGCCGGGGACTCTCCGTCCACCCGATAGAGAGATCCCAAAAACAAGATATGCAAATGATTCGGATGGCAAAGGCAGTCAACTGTCGCTGGTCTGCTGTGACGTGACCTGTCCTGCTCTAGAAGAGATTATCCACAGAAGGATGACTGCACGTCTCTCCAAGAAGATATAACGTCATGGTGCGTGATAACGCTCCGTCATCGGACAAACTGACATACAATCAAAAGTAGGACATGATATTCGGGTCTAGGGGATAATGAGTGTTTTTAATCATAGACTGAAAAGAGAAGATTTGGGAGTTATCTTCAACTTGATTTTCGTCTACGTAACCGTTGCAGCCGAGTGATTTAACCTTGCTAGCTGTTTACAGTTGAAGATAGCAATTTGCATGGTTTATTCTTCTTAACCTCCAAAAAGTCTTAATTCCTTATGAAAAAAAAAAAACAGGAATACCACTGACCCCCTCGTGAGCCCAGGCTCCTTTTAAACATTAATCCCTGATGCCTTTCAGAGAGAGCGCGGCTCAATTGTTCCCGAGATGTTGACATGAAAAACAACACATTCTCACCTTGGGCACTTCAAAGCTCCATCACCTAGGAACAATTGGATCGCTTGTAATGGCAGTAGCTCTGTGTACCTGCCTGTGTTTGCTCGCAGGCCCGCAAAGCCGAGCCAACAGACGCTCGCCCCACACACACGCTCTCTGAGAGCTGCTATTGTGCCCTCACGTTACGTAAAAAGCACCTTTCACGCCAACAGGAAGCAACAATCTGATGAGAAAAAAGCTCACTCAAAGTTACCCGAGGTAGCTTGATGATGGTGACTAGGTTTTTCCTGACTAAGCTGGTAGAAAATGGGGCACAAGTCCGAAAGAAAGAATGGTTTTGTCATTCCTAAATAGTGATTACATCAATTACAGATTGTCCCAGTAAGTAATTTGAGTCATTTTATGAACAGAAACCTTCAAACATCGTGACTGAGGTGTTGAAATGTCAAACTATATTGCTTTCTCAGGTTACAGAAGGGTACAAAAGTTTAGAGTCCAAGATCAACACTTATTAAAACACACAAATTTGCTTAAACAAAATTACATTTTTAATTAGCAATAGCAAACAATATCATAACGCAGAGGAGTCAAAATCTGGTCATTAACGTGTCCATATAAACAGCATAGCAAGTTATTTATTAAATTAAAGCTGTTACTGGATTCCTAGAAATCTGATAAAGACGCCCGGATTTTAGCCCAATAATCACATTCGTTTTTCTACATCGAACATAACCAAATAAAGAAAGAACCACCGTGGACGCAGTAAACACCAATTCAACCAAGGGACAGATTTGTCCCTCTGGGTGAAGCCTTTAAAGGTTCTAAGTAGAACCAGATTAGAAAGCTGAAACCCTTCACCATCCAAAGAACCCATGAGGAACCCCTTTTTTTTTTTAAAGCGTGCACACCCTGCAAAATGATGACAAGGCAACATTTTCCTTCCAAATAAAGCGAGTCCATAGTTCAGCCGAGCCTGAACAAGTGCCCATATATCAAGACACTCGCCGACTCTCAACTTTTGCCCTTGAGGAAAACGAGGAGGCATTAAATATCAGCCTGGACTTCCTACGCTTTGTAAAAAAAGGCGTCTTTATTCCTGGGCGTTTATGGAAGACAGGATAAGGAGTTGCTCTGGACGTTGCGGTGGAGGGAGTAAGAGGAGAGCGGAGGAAGACGACAAGGATCTTTTCAGCTGTGTGAGGGAGCTGGCGGAAGGCTGGATAAGGGGACACCTGCGCACACGGAGGACGCGGCCTGGGTCATCGAGAGCATCAAGAACACGAGGCGTCAATCAGTAACGCGGTTATACGAGGCGGTTAATGGTTAACGCGGCCCCCATGTTTGCGCCAACCCCCCTCCCCTTCAAACGGAGAGCAAAATGGACGGCATCGTATCATATACAGGGTGGAAATGAATACTTACACTTTATTCTTTGATCTTCAGCATGCACATTTTGGCTTTTTTCATTTGCCATAACCAGGAAAGTAGCCTAAAGGGCGTTCAAGTAGTTTATTGGCGCAGCTGATCATTTTATAGGTGTTCAACGACAACTGCGGCTTCGCATAGCAACCATGCAGAATCTTATTCACACACCCACACACGAACACACACACACTCGCACTGACGCCCTCTCTTGCCTCCCAGGGTCAGGGGGAACGTGATTACGGGCTATTTATCTGCCGCGCTCCCCCGAAATGGCCTTGCGGCTCCGGGGCAGAGCAAAAAGGAGCGCCATCCTTGACAGACACCTTCAGTAAGCTCCCCACCCCCCCATGCCCCCTGCCTCTCTGCCTTGATAAACACTGCGGCTAAGGCTCAAGCGAGGGTCAGGATAACCTCATGCTGACCCAGAGGCTCCGTCTTTTAGGCCTCTCTCTCTCTCTCTTTCTCTCTCTCTCTCTCAAACACACATCATCTCCATCCCCCCAAACCATGCAGGCATCACTCCTCGCTGTGCCACTACACACCTGTTATCACCGGCAGAACAATCGAGCTCGAGTGGAATTAAATAATGCCATATTTATACTAGAGGTGTGCGATACAGAAAAAATATTGTATCATGATACTTCACGAGCAAAAAAAACAGAGCTGGATTTTAAAAAAACAAAAAAACGGTTTCAACTATATTTCTATTTAACGTATACAAAAATAACTGATTTATGAAACAATCGGTACAAAATAGATATTGACATCCAATCAGCTCCATGTCATTGGGAGTAAATGTTATAAAAAGTACCGACGATAACAGCGATACTCTCAGATAAGTGTACGTGACGTTGTTTATCGCGATATTGATATCATATCGTCATATTGCCCAGCTCTAATGTATACCTATAAACTCCAAAAGTATTCGCGTGCACACAATGTCACTGCCTTTTAGCATTTTAACATGGGCAACAATTTACATTAAGGCTCGTTAACGGAAGAAAAAACGAATGATGTGGACCACCCACATCCAACCAATCAGGACATGGAGGCGTCTCTACTTGCCTGTCAATCATACTGAGTGTCAAAAAAGAAAAGTTCCCCCTGTTGCACTAGCATTCAGGCGTTCTAGCCTAGGCAGCGCACGTGAATGTGTTTTGGGGATTTGGCTTTAGAGGGAACGCTGAAGGGTGGGGCTAAATTTGTAAAATTACAAACTTATTCCAAAATCGTTGACTAGACCTTTAACAAACCACAAAGTTGAGCATTAATACACCATCAGCCATGTTTACAAAGCTATTATCACCTGTATTAACTGATTTCTGTTTAGATCAACAATGACCAAAAAGCCTAAAGCCTTAATTAATGTCTTATTGGTGGTTAAATGGTGGAATTCATAAATAAGGCAAAATTTACAGCGACTCGAGTTTAACTGATTATCAACATTTAGTAACACGTTGTAGTTTCATTTATGTGAATTTATGTGGATTTATTTTTAGTCATGGATGGAATTAACATTAGTTTATTGTACATGATTTAGTTAATGTTTAAATGAATATCAATCAATATTACAATGTGTAAATTAATAGGTGTTAATGACTTTGTTATAAATACGTGTGGAGAATTAATGCTAAAAGGTCAAGGTTTGGTCATGTTAACTAATGCAGTAAATACATCGCACCTCACAAGCACTATATTGACCAGTAGTGTATATTTATCTGCAATATGCTTACATACTTACTTACACTGTACAGTAATTCTGCCTTAGGACACTTTAGTTGTAGTATTTGTTGATTGCATTCTGTTTTGTATAGTCATATGTTATAGTGCATGGGCCGTATGTTGAATGTTGCATGTATGTGAAATGTTCTCGTGCTGATATGCATTCAATCTTCTGCATAATCTGCACATTTGGTGAATAAATTCTGATATGTGCCACAACTGTTGTGATCAAGGTTCATTTTGAAAATTGTTCAAACATCAAGTCTCTAATTATTCATAGCACAAGCACAAGCATCCATGCAATGACTCACAATTGAACTTAACAGACCTAAAATCAGACCTGGAATGTGGTCGATTCCTAATTTACATTAGGATGATTATGAAGACATGTGGTTCGATTGGATTGCATGAAAGTGATGGTGCACCAAAAATTATGCACTGGACCTCAGATGAGGCATTGTGGACTTGTGTGTGTGTGTGTGCGCAGCGCAAACAGGAACCTTGTACTTGCAGGACAGAGAAAATCCACACCAGTATCTGTCCCTGCAGCCAAATTGTTTTTCGATAAGGAAGCATTCAGCGATATCTCTTGTCTCGGCTTTGATATGAAGACCGGAAACATGCACTTCAAAACACTGCCACTTCCACTGTGATCCGAAACACCGTATAGTTTTATCAAGTGAAATCAAGACTAACATTAGAAATATCATGGAATATTTAGTGGAATATCTATCCAGCAAGTCTATCTAAATAATCATGAATGCTATAAATCAGTGCTTTCTTGTTTTTAAAAAGTCTGAGGATCGTTATAGATAATAACACAGAAATCCATTAGGCCCATTGAATTACCATTAAACCACAACTTATTACTTGAAGGTCACCATCAGAAACCACCAGACTCCTACAGCGCAACTTTGAATCCCATTAGAAACCCAGTTACAGGTCATTTTTTTAAAAACCATTAGGACCCTTTATATTGTGATATCAACCCATATAAAAAACAAAAAATACCATTACAAACCACCAACAAAACCAGTAGAAACCTCTAATGGTTACTATGAATTTGTTTTCAGCAGGGACTAAAATACCAGAACCTGAAATCAGTTCTACTCAACGGAAATTATGCCCAAAAATTCAGTATTCGTCAGGTACTAAGAGAGTAGTGTTTTGACCTACTACATATTTACCAAGACAGGAAATTTGTCAAATTTGTCGCAACGCATTGTTCACTAACAATAGTGTTGGTTTCAGAATTGATGTAATATTGTCAAAAAAACAAATAAGTGGCGTTTTAAAAAAAGCTTTCTTCCGAAATTAGCTTTCATATGACAATTTGATTATTATGAGGCTAAATGGTTCAGAAACGACTGGATAATACTAAGGGTTGGTCATGTGAGTAAGTGATAATCTCTTCCTTTTTTTCCTCATTAAAAGGGAAAATATGATATGATATGATAAAAAAAAAACACACGATAAAAAAATTATTGCTTTGTTTATTTATTTATTTATTTTTAAACCTTGACGGACTTGCTCGTTTGTCCAAAGGCAGAAAACAAGATAAAACAAACAAACAAACAAAAAAAACCAAGGATGTGACAATATATCAGTATGACAATATACCATGATAAGGAAATCTGAGATAGATATACCGTTAACTTTAAGTTATAGCAGTGTTGATAATGATGACATTATTTCCAAGTGGGTCGAGTCCCTTATGTACGAGCAATATGTTATGAGATTTGCGATATGAGAACAAACAGGACCAGGTGAAAATCAGACGAAACTGTATTTCTACATTGTTTTGCTAAACTAAACATTTCAGCAGTTTTTCTAGCTAAGTGATTAAACCCTCGCCCTGTGGTTTAATATCGTCCTCTTTGAAAATGTAAAGTTTTATGACGGTGCTATGACATACTAAAAATTGTGACATATTGTGTTTTTTTAAGGCAGTTCCAGCCCTAACCACAATAATGAGGTGAGAAACAAGTTAAACATTTAGCTCTAATTAAAACGTATTGTGCCTGAACCAAGATGGAAACTGAAATGTGGATCAGTCATAAGAGATACGGCCTTAAAATGAAAGCTAACAAAGATTTATAACCCAGAATATAACACGCATTACTGAACCCAACCACCCACTTCTGCTGCTGTTTCTCTTTATGGGCCTATTCAAGTTCTGTGATTTCACCTTGACTTGCAAGAAATCTCAGATTTTAAAGAAATGTCTATATTGTTATTGTTTCTTCTTTTAGTTTTTACATTTTTTATCTTTTATTTCTATTTTATATCTAACTGAAATGCTATTTTCTGTAAAGCTTTTTTTGTAAATTTTTTGAAAAAGTGTTTTTATAATGATAATAATAATAAAAATGTACTATAATAACCATATTTATCATTATACGTAGTAGGAGTGGTGGTAGGTGTAGTATTACTACTTATTACCTATATTAATATT
>JAOUQW010000021.1:2082886-2093501 GCA_028565825.1 Olivaichthys viedmensis | reverse complement strand
GAGAAAATAAGAAAAACAAAATGAAATTCCCATTAATGTTGTCGAAGAAAGTGGAATTTAAAAAAAAAAAAAAAAAAAAAAAAAGTATGAAATTTAATTCCTACATTGAACGAACACAACATGAAGTACATGGGATCGGAAAACATGTCAAATCTGATCCGATCGCTATCCAGCGTTTCGGTATCGGGTTGGGGGGCATCTCTAGTTAGGATAATTATATCTTAATTTAAACACATCATTCATTACCTGAAAGAAAAGAATGGCAAAGAGGAGGCGTCCTCACAGCAACAGTTACACAATTTAAAACAAAAACGTCAGTATTGGATCAGTATCTGATATCGGTATAGTATCGAAAATGACAAAGAATTGAATTAGTGCGTCCTTTCTTAAGTTTGTAGGTGTGGGCTGACACTGAAAAGACCTTACAGGGTAGAAAGCGCACATCTCCGAGCAAAGCTGAACCGTGTAGGCTCTTGCTAAACATCTCCATTAGAAGCTGAAGGTAAATTTAGCAGAGTTTGTAGTGTTAAGGTCTCGTACGACTGTAAGACAGAGCAACAATACGCTCTCTTTAAAACATAGACTCGCAAATGGGCCAGACGCTTCTGGGAAGGCAAGAAAGCAGAGCACAAGACACAACGGTTTCCTCATCCACCATGTAATGAGCTTTGTTCCTAAAGCCCAAATATATTAGGCGGAACCAAAAAACAAAAACAGAAACAGAATAAACCTTGAAGCGACAAAACACTCGAGTCCAGAAGGTTGGTTTAAACAAAACAACAAAAAAAAAGAAAAAGAATAATGACGTAACACTGATGCCTCTTAGTTTAGCGTGAGCCACAGGAGGAGCAGGTGCTGCGGTGAGGAGCATGGAGCAGGTGGAGGCCCGATGTGAGGCCTGGGGATCTAGTAAAGCAGGATCCGCCTCTCGATAGCCTTCCGGCAGATGGGGCACTCGCTCATGCGGTCGCCGCACAGCTGGCACGTGCCATGGCCGCACATGAAGATCATGTTCTTCAGCCGATCCAGACACACCGGGCACATGGTCTGGAACGAAAATAACAAAAACATGGTGGTTTAGGTTTTGCGCCAACTCCCAAATTACAGAACGTTCACATTAACCCAGCGGTCACACCAGCAGCAATTGTTACAAGTTGTTCTCTAGCAGGCGTTCCAGACTCAAGTTTCCTGCTGGTTGCCATGGTTTCACTGGTAGCGCCTGGCTACCGATCACGCGTGGTCGAGCATGCCGAGCGACATCGTGCTGCGTTCGTGGTCAACCTGTGTGGATACCGCGAAAGAAAATAATGTTCTCTATTTTTTTGCAGCAGTGTTTCGCTCCGTCGTATCGCATTCTGTGTTGATTATTTGTAATAAGATGTTTTGTGATGTAAAAGTGCTCAATAGCTGAATAACAATATGGACAAAATCCAGACCTTAAAAAGAATTCCAACCATCGTACCGCCCACTACTGCATATCTAAGCTCCACGAACGCAGTTAGCTCAAACGGCAGCAAATTGCTTTATATTCACTACGTACGCTCACTACATAGGGTATAGCATAATGCCCTTTTAGAACCTCCAAAAAGTGCACTATAAAGAATTGCATTCAGAATTACTCAACAAAAGAAGTGCGACTCCAATAAATCCCTGTTAGAAATGAACTTACTTGTGTAGCGGGATGAACATGTAACAAAGTAAAAGTACATCTTCGCCTTTTCAAATTTCACCGGAATAAATTAAAACGACGCATTAAAACTACTCTTACAAGTACCATTTATTTGAAAAGTAAATGTAATGGAGTAAATAATCAGGTGACAAAGACATGGGTCTACTCACAAAAACCCGATCACAAGTGATCACTGGAGACACGTGAAATTAACAGCTGTCCACTTGTGATCGGATCACCCCAGACGGATATTAACACGAGGTGCGAATGGGGCCCAAGCCGCCACCAACCCTACCTGCTCTTTGATGTCCTGCAGCTGCTGCTGGAGCTTCTGCACGTCTGCGTTGACGTTCGTGTTGTCCTTGTCCCTCTGCAGGCCCGGGATGTTTCCACTGGCTGCGAAGCAAAGACAGGCAGATGTTGAGAAATCTGTTATCACATCAACACCGCCCGCTGGTAGGAGACGCCCCATCTACTGCTAGTGGGTGACTGCTGAACCATTGGGCTGCAAACAGAACCCTGACCACAGGGGGGAGGAATCATCTTTGGTATCTTTTTTGTTTAGCTTCACTTCAGAAACCCAGTTGGGGCGCAAAATAATTACTGGGGGTCACGAGGAAGGCAGCTACCTTCATTAAGAGTGTATAGTTAAAAACACTTCTTCCACAGCTTCTTAGAAAGTGTGAAATTGTACACCTTAATTATAGCCCCTGTTTAAATGTTATTTCGACTAAGCGGGAGCTGGAGCCAACACTCGAGGGCTCCGGAGACTCCTGAAGAGCAGAGCGGCCAGTGCCATGGAGCTCTGGGGCCTGAGGAGCAGGAGGGAAGTTTTGGAAGAAAGAGAATTGAGGGGGGTGGGGAGAAAGGGAATACTTACACCAGCTTAGCGCCAGATTGTTGGGCTGGAGAAGATCCTGCGACCCCCCTGCCACTGAGTTAGAGCTCCCTGCTGAGAAGCAACCAGTCACAGGGTTACGTAATGCATGTCGCTCCGCAATTGCTCAGGGCTAAACTAACCTGCCCTACAGCACAGACTCATGAGGTACTCAACAGCAGGAGCAAAAGGAATGAGCAGGCCAAGATGATCGCTTTAGCAAGGAGGGGAGGTCGGCCGTTTCGCTGCGAGGACCTCGAAGGTGGGCCAAATACAGGGAAAAAAACAACAACAACATTGCTGCTTACTAAATATGGGCATAATAGCAAAGTCCATCTTATTCAGACAAAGCGGCTTTAGGAAGTCAGAGACTAGGGGTGTCTCAAACAGCCGAGGTGATCATTGAGAAGCAAACCTCTGGCACCAGCACAAGAGGAGATACCTTCAGCTATAAGTCGATTCTATTATTGGGTTACTGTTGATCAAATGGGCCATGCAATATAAACCTGACATTCAGTATGGATGACTGATTATATGGGTTTGAAAAAGGGCATGACGTTTCGGTTCATGTTAGAAATCTAACGCGCCGCTCTCAAGTATTAGGTGACCCTGAGTAACCCTCGATTCCCACCCTGGGTTATTTTTGACAGGCTGACGTGGTGTTCATCAGATCCACTTTCAAGCTGATGAGTCCCTCAGACGTAGATGCTAAAGTGTTCTGGCCTGGTTGGAGTGTGTATCCCTTGGCAGGACAGTATCTCATCTGAGGGGGTACTGAACCTCTATAGCTCTATAACTGGGATCTGAGAATGAGAGTACGTGCACCGTTTTGTGTAGTAGAGGAGAACTTTGGCCCGAGTCTATGAGGATGGATGACATTGTGTGGGGCGGTAAACTAAAAAAAAGTGGCCCCTTATGACAAACAGAACGCAGGCATTGGAGGGGGGAGCGGGGAAGAGATAAGAGTTACGAGCTGCATTCCTCTGGTGACTGAACTTTGTGTGTGTGTGTGTGTGTGTGTGTGGGTCACTATGAGTCAGCTTGGAAGGATCTGTCCGACATCTAAGCGTGGCTACAAAAAAACAGATCCCTCTTAAAAACAAATACCATATAAGTGAACTTACACTAGTGTCCCTTTGAACTCAAACTAAACCAACAGAAAAAGATCAGAGACGCAGGGTCGCGAGCACTGTAATGACGAATGGGGGGGTGAATAATAACGCACGACAAAAACACGACGACGCACTCACAGTCATGGCAAAAAAATTTAATAAAAAAAAAATATTGGCTCTCGTTGTTTTTACCTATAGGCACACATGTCTGCAAACACCAAGACATATGAACTACTTTACAACCAGGAACGCCTTAAGACTTTCCAAAAGTGTTAATAAGGTCTGTTGAGAAGCTGTTACGTCAAATTAAGCCATAAAACTGAATCATTGGAGGAAAAAAACCAAAAACAAAACATTAGTCACACAACACAACAGGAAAAAACATGGACATGAGCAAAAGCAAAAAAAAAAAAAAGATAAGCAACAAGCAAAGGCAAACACGTTGAGAATGATTACAGTATGAAAGGAGAGAGTGAAATAAAAAAGGGAGCTTGTGGAAGTTCACTCACTAAGGTCCTCATCATCATCATCATCATCATCATCATCAGTGGCATCCTCCATACCTTTCCCTCCGCAGCACAGGACGAAAGGAGTACGCCGCTCTACCACTGCCCGACATTGCACACACTTCTTCATCAGGTTGGCACAGTCTGCGCACACACACACACATGGGGGGGGACCACGCCTTTATTTACACGGCCATGTGTAATGCTGCTTACATGTAAAATCATCGCACTTATTAAAGCTTGTTTAATTTAATTACATATGGGAAATAAATAAATAAATAGAAAACAGTTGTGCAGTAATAAAGGGCACTTAGTGACATAAGCCCATTATTCAACAGCCATCTCTTCCAGACAAACTACGTAGGCTCAGGGTGTAATTTCTTTAAATAACAGTGACATATTTTAAGGCAAAACATCTCCATTTGACTACTTCGAGTCGCCCAACATAAGTCTATTGAAACGTTTTCCTAAATGACTCGTGTGTCTTGACATTGGAAAAAGGCCCTGCATAAATGCTGTCATTTATGGCTTACTTTATATTCATTGATCTTTTAAATTATGCATTCATTTCCGAATAAAAAAAGTCCTAAAAGTGATATTAACTGGAGTCTCGTTTTTGTAAATCTCAAATGGCATTCCATTGGACACATAATGGCGTTATAGAACCTACATAGCGCACTATGACGTACCCTATGTAGTGAGCATAAGTCAACATGCACAAGTGAAAAGAAAGCCATTTGGAATTTGGCCTAACTGTGTTAGAGGAGTTTAAATAAAAATGTATTCCTCCAAGGCTATGTAGCCGATGAAAAGTAAAATCTAACTACGACGAGATTTTAAAAAAGAAAAAAAAGAATCAGAAACATTCAAAAGTTTATGGCAAAATTATGACATTGGCAGCTTGTGATTTTTATTTGCTTAAGAAAACGACAATTTGTTAATTTGACAACGTGATACGAACTCACGGTGTAGCGCTACTGCTAATGTTCGCGGTTTGTCGCAGGATAATATTCAAAATCATTTTAAGTACTTTTATTTGAATTGTAATGCTCACAAAATATTCAATCAAAATACTCAATTGCCTTCCAGTTTAAAACTTCTCAAAGATATCTGGAAGATGTACTCTACTATAATCAGGATCAAGAGTTAAAATATTCATCTCATGGGGCCAAGACTTTAGCTCCACATTCACTGCACCTCCTGAAACACACAGTTAGTCTGAGGGAGTACGGTGGTGTCATGTGACGGAGGTGGTGTGTGTGTGTGTGTGTGTGGCTCCACAGTAGAGCCTGATGATGCGCTCGCACAAAAGCAGAGGTGCAGAGGAGAGGATAGATGGCTGACTTACTGTCACACGCGCACATGTGACCGCAGGGCTGGAAGAGGACGGCCGCTTTCTTGTCTGAGCAAACCACACACTCTTCAATCTGCGGGCGAGAGCAGAGAACGGGTTCTACACAGGTACACGTTTCACACACAGCCACGCCGACCTCTCAAAAAGCCACACGACTGAAGACTTATCCCAAACCGTAGATGTGTCTGAACTTTACTTTTTCAGCTTTACACTGGAGATTTAATGGAGGCTAATGTTGCTAATTAGCAATAATTCAGGTCAAATTAATGCAGGCCCATCCTGGGTTTACCGGTGTAATACATTCGTTTAATATATTGCAAGGCATATCGCAATTGCAGCGGGTAACAATATAATCGCAATACGCCGTGTTCGTCCATATCGTGTAGCCGTAGTGGTAATGTGGCTGTGACAAAAGTGGGCACTACCTTGGTCCTGGACTGGACCTGCTCTTTACAGATGAGACACTTTTTGACGCGAGGTGAGCACAGCGAGCAGGTGGCGATGTGGCCGCACGGCCCGAACAGCGTGTCCCGCTTCATGTCCGAGCACACCATACACTCCTCCAGAGTCTCGCTGTTGCTGTTCAGAGACGGGCTGCGGGAGCCCACCTGTCCACTGAGACGCACAGAGCGAGGAGGGACGGTGAGAGAAATATGGAGGGAGGAAGAGAGGGAGAGAGGAAGCACCAGCAGGGCAGAGAAGACGAGGGGAAAAAGGGAAACAAAAGACGAATGGTGCGAAAGGAAAACATGGCAAGCAGTGAAGATGGATGGCAAAAGGAAGGAACAGAGGGCAGGAGGGCAGAAAAAAAACAAGGCGGCAGATCAGACATAGGCGATACATAGTAATACATAATGCACAGAAAAGCCTCGTGGTTCTGTTGTGTGGCAATGTTAACATCCCATAATGTTCCAGAGAATATCAGGAACGCAAGATCAATGTGTCTATAAATGTAAATACATATATACGTTTTAAAAGTTTAACCTATTTGTGGTTTTTAGGTCTTTTATTTAATTTCACTATATTTATTACTACACGATTTGGATTGTTTCATTATTGTGCTTTCCCATTAAATACCTTGTTTAATCTAACTACGAATTTGGACCTAAAATGAAAAGTGTTGCATAAATAATTATTATTATAATAATCATCATCATCGGAGCTGAAGCCGAGTACCTGGTCTTCTCCTTGTGGCATTTGGCCAGGGCTTTGCAGAGGCTCGGGTCAGGGCACAGGTCAAGCGGCGACTGGCCCTTCTTGTTGCGAATGGTGAGGTCAGCGCCGTTGGCTGCCAGGAAGCAGGCGATGGAGGCGGCACTCTTCTTCTCTGCTCCTTGAGTGCCCAGTCCCATGATCAGCTACACAGAAACATGAAACAGTGAGAAAGAATGTAATCAGAACAACACGATGGAAGCTCCATACTGAACAGGGTACTTTGGCCCAGGAACTGGAATTAGCCAGGTGGAAACGCGCTCTCCCAATTTAGTCGTTGCCAATTCCCACCCACACTAGCTAATTCTCTCTCCTATCGCACGACTGCCACCAACCAGGGAGGCTGGGGCTAGCACGCGTTTCCTCCGAGACACGTGAAGCCGTCAAACTGCTGCTCATGCAACGTCACAGGGCAGTCCCGCACGCTCGGAGGAAAGCGCCAACTGCCCTCTTTCAGCGCCCACGTTGGTGCCGCTTTTTGATGGACAGGAGAGAAAGTGTAATGCCGTCCCTCCCACCCAGAGAGCAGGGCCAATCACGCTCTCTTAAACTCCCGGCCACGGATGGCTGTGGCACCGTCGGGGCTTGAACTAGCGATCTCCAGACGATAGGGTGAACGCTTTACTGTTGCGCCACTCTGGAGCCTCGTAACTGCAGGTTTTTAAAAATAATGGGCAAAAGGATTGACTGTTGAGTGAAGCTTGTGTTTCACCAGTCAGCAACCTCTAGTACAGCAAGCTCCACCACAATAGTACCAACTCTAAAGCAGGAACCAGGAAGAATCCTGGAACTACAGCCTACGAACTAAAACTGGCCCTGGTTCCTCTCGTGGAAACATGCCTAAAGTTCAAGTTCCTGAAAAAGATCCTGGGGTTAAAACATGCCTTTAGTAATTGCAGGTTTTTAAAAATAACGGGTAAAAACGATTGATCGTTGAGTGAAGCTTGCGTTTCACCAGTTGTACCACTAGTACAGCAAGCTTCACCCGAATAGTTCCTGGAACTATGGCTCAGAAACTAAAATTGGCCCTGGTCCCCTCTACACTACTTTCAGCTCCTTCCACAATGAAGAGGGAAATAAAATATGTAACCCTTCCAAAAAATATGTAAAAGCAGCAGCAGATGAGTGGACCGAAGATGTATGACTGCTCTTTAAGTGCTCTTCCTAAACTAAATGGGACAATCGCACGGTAAACGGCACAGCCGATCCATAAAGTGCCGAGGTGTATAATGTGTTCATCTGGCATGTTTAAAGTTCGGCACTACATTCTGCAAATTAGGAGGATGGAAAACTTCAGCATTCAGACACTCGCTGGAAGAGTGTTTTAAATGGATGGCCTACACGCCAGGTAATGGGCGAGAGATTTGTCACACCGATTTGCCTGCGTTAATAAATGACAGGCCGCTGGCCCGGGATCAGCCCTCCTGCCATGGGCCGCGTGATTTACAGCAGTCACGGGGAGAGGATGAGGCGCACTGGCAGGTCTGCGGGCAGCAGGAATGAAGAGGTTGGTGATCGTATCTGAGCAGGTCAGAGGTCAGGTGTTGGGTGTGATGGAGGGAGAGACAGGAGGTCTTGGGGAGCGGAGATACACAGACAGCACGAGGGTGTTAATGAGGATGAGAGATGGTGCTTAATGGGAGGTCAAACGTCAGGTCAAATAAATGTGTGAATAAAAGAGCAGCAAGGAATAATCTAACTGACAAGCTGATGTGTTTAACTGTGTTTAAATGAGTTCAAGAGGACATGCCCACAAAATCCACCCTTAATTCAATCAGAATTGGAAGAGCTAGACTTCAAGCGGTGTGTGGAGAACTAGCTCTAATAAAATCTAGAATTTAATTAAAAAAATAAAAATGAACTGTATAATTTATATCACATCAGGAAAACAGCAAACTATTTACTGCAAGCACAGTTAGAATGGTTTTGTAGAGATATCGGATGACTGATGTGCTTTTATTTAACTGTCCACAAGAGGGCATTTTTACATTCCTCCAGCCTTTGGGCCTGACTTTGACTTTACAACATAAGCCAGATTTCTCGCAGTCCCAGTGGAATGGAAAGGATGCACGATAATCACGCTCATTAAACTGGAATCTTAATTCTTTATTGCAAATATTCAGCTAATTTAGGAACATAAAAGTTCTAATATTATTTAATTATTTTAAAATTGAAAAAAAAAAATGAAACCGCTTTTTCTTTCACGTTGCCCATTATGGAATTATATTCCGTTGAAACAGAATAAGACCGCTTCTTCTTCTTCACATTGAGTCAATTAAAAATAAAATCCTAAATTCCACATAAAGACACAATTACACTGTAAATTAAATCAGCCACTACAGTATACATCTAAATAAACATTCCTAGCTTCCTAGAGCCAACAAAAAATACATGATCTAACATAAGCAGATGAATTAACCATAGCTAAGATCACTGATATCTGTCCTTTATGTTTAATGAATTAATGCAACCATAAAAAAAAATCCTGACCAAGATTCAAATATGAGTAGCTGTGCAACTCCTGTAATATTATTAGAATATTTTTTATTATTAATATTATATATATATTATTTATAATAAAAAATTTTTTTTAAAGATAGATGATAGCGAGAAACAATAAGAGTAAGAAACCAAGAAATAAATTCCAAACTATGTGTCTGTGGAAATAAAATGTAATTGCAAGTGCCAGTATAGTGGCATGTAACTAAACCCTTTTTCATCCAAGCAAGCCGATGCATCGGCTACAGGATTCGAAAAGTCATCGTGAAATAGTCATCAGTGGCACCAGTTCACAAGAACATGCAAGAATAATGTAAGGCCCGGCTTAACCAGTAAAATTGGAAAAATAAACAATTTATCCGGTAGTTGCACGTTGACACTTCAGACACAAAAGCTTAGCGGTTTACAGCAGTGAGCGCGAGTGTGGCGTTTCTATTTGCTGTATGGAAATTGCTTTTGAATAACTTTATTCAACAGTGAAGTGAATAAAGCTCACTCAGTTAATTCAGAATTGAATTGGGATTATACAAGTTGCGCTGTGAAGCACTGACGGGGTAGCTGAGAATGTCTATCTGAATCCTGAAGGCGCTGTTGCAGAAGTGCTGGAAAATATTTCATTATATTCATATAATTACGTTCGTGTAATGAACATCTACATCTACTGTGCAAAAGTCAGAGAGCACCCTTTTGTTTATTCGGTTTTCAATCAAACGCCGTTCAGTGGTAAACAATAATGATGATGAAAATGTTACAGTACATTCATTTCCATTTTCAGTAAGACGTTATTACCTTTATAGTGTCGGTCAATAATCCTGTAAATATGAATTTAATCTACAATTAACACAGAAGCCTCAAACACTAAAGCCTAACAGTTTTATCACTTATTTATGCAAATGTTGAAATGTCAAATATGGTTTGATGAAACTGGATGAATGGGATTAGCGGCAGGGTGAAGAAAAGCTCAATATCACAAATTAAATATTTACAGATTTCATGCTGCACTTAGTGTTGAAGACTTTTGTGTGAATTTCTGTTAAATACATTTCCCCCCCCATCATTACTGTTTACCACCAAATCATTAACAATAAGTACTGAATAGCCATCTGATTAAAAACTGAATAAACAAAAGGGTGCTCTCGGACCTTTGCACAGTGCTGTAGAACAGAAATGAAACGTATTAAAAACATTGAAAATAATTCAATTTTAATCATTAAGATGAACTTGCATGCAGTAACGTTATATTTCAGATATAGAATAGAATAGAACGCTCCTTTATTGTCACATATACAGGTACAGCACAGTGAAATTGATTCTTCACATATCCCAGCATGTTGGTAAGCTGGGGTCAGAGCGCAGGGTCGGCCATGATACAGCGCCCCTGGAGCA
>JAOUQW010000021.1:2043713-2065196 GCA_028565825.1 Olivaichthys viedmensis | reverse complement strand
CACACACACACACACACACACACATACACACACACACACACACACACACACACACACATACATACATACACACACACTGCTATTCTCACTGTTATAATACCACACTGGCATACCGCCATAACGGCAAGCTAAACGCTAATATTTCATTTGCGTGGCTCTGCTTATGAAATTATGATGCAATTTACAGAAAGCCAATGTGTAAAATTACTTCCACTTAACAAAGAAACACAACACATCCTGTTGTAGCACTTCCCTTATTGAGGAACTACTCAGCTAAACAGTAGGGGTTGGAGGGGGGGGGGGGGAATTGATGGCATGTGTGTGTTAGTTTTCCGTCAGGTAATAAGACTACAGACCAACGGATCACTCCTGAGTCTTGTTCAAATGCTCAGTCCTGAAAAGTTTTGCTGCTAAATATTTCACCTGCAAAAGTGCAAACACCTTATATTTTTGAAGGCCATGTATACAGACGGGTGACGAATGAAAGGAAAAAGCTGAATAAAAAGAGTGAATCCACAGGGCACAAGGAGTCACGGAATGCTTTGAGGAGTATGAAAATGATGTAAATCAGATGCTGTGGCCTTCACACCGCACTGAACGCCTGTGGGAGATTTTGGAGCGACGTGTTAAGAAAGAGGCTCTCCACCACCACCACCACCATCATTAAAACACCAGCTGAGGGAAGATCTTTTGGAAGAACGGTTCTCCATCAGTTCCTCCAGTACATATCCAGAGACTTGACAGTGGTTATACCCTTTGCAGCATTTATCTGACCTTATGAGTTAGTCAGAAGAGCCGAATACCAAACACCTCATCTAAAAGTAGAGTTGGTGAAAATGTTGTGGTTCGTTTGGCCACGTCTAGCGGCGGATTGGACCTGAAGGAGACGCATTAGTCAGGGGGAGTGCATTATACCTGGCAAGTAGTCAATCCTTGTACGACCCATAAATACAGAGGAATCGAATAGCCATATATTAGACTGACAACGCATTAATTGAATTGCTCTTCCCACAATACAAGAAGAATCGGAGAAAGCAAAATAAGCCACATCTGAATGGTAAAGTGCAGCAATTAAGAAATTTGGATTCGTGCGCGAAAACTTGAACGAGCGTCAATGCCAATCTTAAGATTAGCCTTTAGGTTGGAGTATAACTAATGCCGTCAGCGGTGCAATTACCTTTCTAAGTGTGAGCTGGGGGTAAATAAGGGAGGAGGGGTACGCTATTACTGAGGGCAGCGTGGCACAACAGTTGAGAACACACAGAGGACGCCGAGCGCGACGCCTGGTTTTTAGCTAGCAACGGCGGGACTTGATAAACAGATATTTGAGGAAGTCGGAATTAATAAAATCTCAAAAGGTTGGGAAATAAATAAATAAATAAAAAATATGCAAAATCAGAGTCCATGAGGTAATGCTTGCCTGTGACCCAGAACCGAGATGGGGAAGAAAGAAAAAAAAAGGGAAAAAAAGATGACATTTTTATAATTTTTTTTAAATTTTTTTTTACATTTGGTAAAGTAATAGGTCCACGTTGCTCTCTGGTACTCCACGGATACCAACACAAGACCCCAATTTCCAATTTCTCCTCGGCTTCTTGCTCCTTCACACCCAACTGTGCACGTTACTAAGTATAGAGGTAAGCAGAGAAGATCTACTGTACCATATGCAGCATGTTCCGGCACTATTTAAAAGAGGACTGAAAAGACACGGGGGGGGGGGTTCAAAAGATGCCAAAAAAAAGGAGGGAGGGAACTATAGAGAAGCAATGGAAGCGGGGGGTGGAAAGGAGTGAGTGAAACAAGTGGGACCATGAGAGACCACTTTATTTGGCAGTACTAAAAATAAAGCAGCGAATGGCTGCCAGGCGAGCAGGTCCTGTGATAATGCAGCCTAGCTTCTTGCCTTGCAGGATGCACAATCGATAGGTGGAATGTCGGATGGGGAGGCTTCCCGGAGCTCATGCACGCGCCTGTGTGATGGTGGTTGGGGAGAGGGGGGCTGACAGAGAGAGAGAGAGAGAGAGAAAAACTGCTTTGGAGGGTGGAGGAGGGGGTTATTTTTTGCACCGCTTGACTAAATATGGTCACAGGGAGACGAGCGAGACCCAGGAGACGAGTCTAGTGACTGATGTGAGCGGGGTTTTTTTTCCGAATGGCTGTAAAGTGCTAACAGTTTAGCTCTCTGGTTTGGCGCTAAGAAAGGGACGTGGTGGTCGGGCCTGATCCTTGGCCCTCCATGAGACAGGTCCACATAGGCCCGATCCTGTGTTCACCTTTAATATGATTTTTCCCCTCCCAAGACAAATAATGGGAATAGTCATAAAGACTTACCAGCCGGTCACGGCGGCGCTACATCTTGAATACTAATCAAGAGTGCGAACACGTCCTTAAAAAGACAGATCCTTGTGAGAGAAGCTACTTTTTTTTTTTTCCTTTTTTTTTTTTTACCTTTCCTTGTCAGAACAAGAAAGAAAGCAATAATGGTATTACAGAAGCTTCTCAGAAAATATCATCGATAAACTAAGCACAAGCATGGAGAGAAAGTGCCTCGAAGATGCAATGCTGGAGCAGAGCCATGCTCTTTAGTAGTCTTGAAGATCTTTTACAGAACCCCCCCCCCCCCTCACGCAGAACATGCACATGGCAGAGACAAGTGAGGAGGAGGGGAGAAAAGTGCTGCAATTATATCTGCCTGGCTTTAGAGCAGCAACGGCAGTTCCTCGTGTCAGCATGATGCCTATCCCCTCCTAAAGGTAAGGGTGCCTTCTTTCTCCAGCTTCTCTGCTCTGTCACTTCCCTCCTCCCTTACCAGACTTACATGCTCTCACTCTCTCTCTCTCTCTCTCTCACTCGCTCTAGCACACTCTCGCCATACCCCCTTCAACCCCACCCCCTGGTTAGAGCAGCTGATTCAGCGAGTCGGCATCCGATGGCTGCAGCATCTGGAGAACCACACCGGAGGTCATTACGGCTCTTCACACCACCGAAGGAAAGGAGGAGGGGAGGAGCGGAGAGCCGAGGAAAAGTGTGCCAGGTAATAATATGCTCCTCGCGAGCCTTCCTCCCTCTGGGTGAGACTTTACATCCCGAAGCCGGACGATCCGCATTGACGTCTTTCCTCCTTTCTCTCCCTCTCTCTCTCTCCCCCCTCTCCCTCTCTCCCTCTGTCTTCTCCGGATGTGCCGGTTTAGTCGCCGCGTGGCTTGTCAGCTTCGGGTGTGCGCACACGCCGCACACTCCACAAGGAAGAGTAGAATTTACTGTTCTGCAGCAGTCGATCGGAATAAAGTATGCGCCTCAAACTCGCGGGAACAACCCCTTACAGGAAAAGGCAATACGGAAGCAGGTGATGCTGGAACTGGGGGGTGGGGGTAGGTGGGGGGTTGCTACAGTCCACATGGATTTCCTCGCTCTCCCTCTCTCTCTCCCTCACTCTTGCAATCCCAGTGCTGTCCAGGCAGCAGGCTGCTGCAGCACAGCATTCTCGAGCTCATTAGCCACTTATGGATGCAGCGCAATTGCTAATCTAATGAAGGACCTTCTAAACCCAAACCCACTCCACTATGGTGTACCGTTTCTTGTTTTTTTTGCTCCCCCCCCACAAAAAGGCTTGGACCTCCGACTTGGACTTTTCTACTTTGCGGTACTTCGAAAACGGAATATTAGTTTTCTGCTGAGGCACTGACACACCTTGCACTGCCTTTTCATTTTTGCCTGATGTGTATTTTTGTTGCGGTCACCTTCAATTTCTGGAACCTTATTTGGAGTTTCTGGACTGGTCCCATCACGGTAGGGGGGGGTTAAATTGTTTGGATAGCTCCTGATCTGATCGAGGGACGTTGGTGTCACGGTTGGACGCAAGTTTCAGCAAGGTGGAGGGGAGGGGAGGGGGAGCAGATTGACGGAAAACAGCTGTGGTGCTGTATTAATTCTCTTGGGTGGTGGGGTGGGGGTGGTTGACGGGATAGCATTCTGGGTATTTGTGTCAGTCACTGAATCCGCTGACACTCGGGATAATAACCCACTTTTGCTGTGCGCCTCTGTGCATGCTCACTAAGCATAGTGCTGCAGCACCACTCCTCTCCCCCCCCACTGCCTATTGGAGAGGAAACACCCCTCTCCTTTTTGCTTGTATCCACGCCACGAGGCCTTGAACCACAGGAAGACCTCACACACTCGCGTCGCTCCGCGGACTTCTCGGATCTCTGTGACATTTCCTAAACGGGACGTCATAACTCCGACCGGCGCCTCCGCGTCCCTCCCAATTCCGACCCCTAACACGGTGGCGTCACCGCTCGGCCAACCATTCACGGCCCGGTTCAGTCATGCAACGCCAACATATCTAACCCTGTCAAGCGCTAGAACTCATCCAGGATTTACACCGGTGCCCGGAATAGCACGTCCAAGTGCCCTTCTGTTATTTTTCCACCCTCGTCCCGTCCTCCCACCCTGAAGTCCGATAGGTGGGGTGTGTGTGTGTGAGAGAGAGAGAGTGTGTGAGTGAGTGTGAAGGAGGGGCGCCGTTGACTTGTGGAATGTGTGGCGCTGGAGCAAAGATTCATTAGAGAGCGACTGAACATTTCACGCTGCTGCGCAAACAGTTATCGATCTCCAGCATCCTTGGAGGTGAACAGCCACTCCTAAAGTACGTACAACCAGAAGACTAAACGGCACCGTTAAAATTAGTAAATTGCGCTGCCAGAAAAATGGGAGGGGTTTAAAAAAAAAAAGAAAAAAGAAAAAAAAAGAAAGAAAAAAGGGGGAAAAAAGCAGCACAACCAGACCAATCCGCAAGTGCTGAGTGGGCATTAGCCCTTGCATGTGACCTCTGGCCTGGTCTGTGTACCTAAAGCCCAAATCCCGCTCACAATAGCTTCCTGTTCCACTTGGATCAACCTCGCTTTGAAACATCGGCGACCGGATTGATATACGACTGGGGGATGTGGTCAGACAACTGCATGGAGATGAAGAGTGGCTAAATGTGTGAGAGGCAACAGCGAGGAGCTGAAAAGCATTTGTTGTGTAAAAGAAGGTTTACTAAAGCTTTAAGCCTTTACTTCCAGGATTTTACAAATGTACCTCCACAAATCTCAAGGAGTACAGCAGCAAAAAAAATGACAAGGATACTCTCCTCGTGTCATTCCTTTTTTTCTTTTCTTTTTTTTTCTCCTTTGCTTTACTTTGAGTACTTTTTTTTTCCTTCCTCCCCAGGACAAAACAAACATTGTGGTAATCTTTTCTGATTATTATTATTATTATTATTATTATTATGTGCAACAGAAGTCCTGGGTGCTTCTGTTCTTTTCTGTTTTCCCCTGTGGATTCTCCCACTTCTCTAGAGGACGACCAGGGTCACCGGAGCAGACGGCACTTGTGTGGACCCCATGCACACTTAATGTATGCTGGTGAGAACAGCCAGTTCTGATGGGCTGGGTGAGAACAAGCCGGCAGGTCTATTTTAAAGCACTGCTGAAAGTCACCTTACGTTGTAGTGTGTATTGCCATAAGATTGCACTGTGCAGGGTGATGTGGGGAAGAAAGAAAGAAAGAATGAGAAAAAAACCCTGCAGACTGCGCTGCTGGACTACCCCAGAAACACAAAAGGTTGGTTTTATATCTCAAATCTCTGCAAAAACCCAGATGTTATCAGAGCAGACCAAAAAAGGTAAGGACACCGAGCCACACTTGGGGTTGCCGACTTGGTGTACATACTTCTTTATGTGCCCATATGAACATATGACAGCTATGGAATGTAAAGAAGTATGTATTCTTGGTCAGGCGCTGATCTTCAAATTAATTTTTTTTATGAATAACCGTTCCTCGTCACAAAGGTTACTCAACGTTAAGTATGCAGTGCGTTACTGGGTGGAAAAACGGTGCTGAATTTAGAAATGAGGATGCAGAGGCTCACTGCAGCATGCATTCTGGAAGAAGTCACTGCTCCCTTTCAGTGATTTCACCAGTGGTCCAACGTGCCCCTCCCTAATAAAGCAATTTGCATGCTAGATAGCCCGTTGCAGCAAGGCAGCTAGCATGAAGTACAACCTGTCTGGTAGGGTAGTTAAGGTAACACCTTACAATGTCGGTTTACACGGCATGTGATGCAGAATTTCGGACAGCTACGCAAAATGACTGATAACCAGCAAGACGACGTGCCATTTCCTTATTGGCGATTTGCTGCAATATGGGCCTTGAACGGCTGCCAGCCGCATCTTAGCCTCTACTCCTACCAGGTTAGCGGTACATGCCAGGGCCCGAATGATTAACACCATAATCTTTTCCAAAGTCCCCCACATTTGGCCTGAAAAAAAAAAAAAAAAAAGTAGGGAATTTCTAAGGTGACACACACCCCCCCCCCCCACCCAGAAAAGATGCAGGGTGCTTGGTTATTAACAATGCGGGACCACTCCACTCGCCACCCATTGAGCCATTTTTCCCCCCATTTCGTTGTTCACAACTGCAAGGCTTGCCAAATGCTTTGGTGGGCCACAGAAGTCAGATTAGGACATGGGAAAAGTAACAATGCAGGATCAGAGGCAGGTCCACCGGTCAGCTGATTTCAATTGTTGCCTGCCTTTACAAAAAAGATGAAGCATGTTTTGTTTTTTTTGGAGGGGTGTGCAATCGCACATTCTACGCTCTTGTCGAGTAGCCAGATTGCATCATGGTTTTGTTTTTCAATATTCCAGTTCCAATAAATGTTGCTGTCGTTCCGTGGATTATTTTTTAAAATTATTATAAAAAAGTGAACATGAAGTTTTGCAGGTTTTAAAAACCACTTTAGTTGACCAATAGTGTGCATGTCGAAACCTTTTCCTTCATTTTTTTTTTTCAACCTTGCTTGAAACTTTACGTTGTGGCGCTCCGCACCGTCTCTGTGGTGAAGTCCGTGCTTTATCTATGAAGATAAATAAGCTGAAAGCTGGCGAGCAGCTTTAATTTGTTTGGGGGGGAGGAAACAGCGGGGAACATAATGAAGGACAATTTTCGTACGAACGGGAGTTAATGGCTTTGGTCTGTGATTGGGGCCTGCGACAGAAAGTAGCCCATTTCTCTTAACTGTCACAGACACTCCAGTCTGGTCATTGTGGTCCCGTTCCAAGTTTGTGCAGTCATTTGCTGTTGGGTCGTTGCGGTCACTCGTGTAGCAGTGATCCCGCTCTCTTTCTTTCTCTCTCTGACTGACACCCACAGCAGATGCTGACATTATAAAAAATGTTCAGCTGCTGTCCCTGGCTTTTGCCCACTTATGGCCTGCATATTTGGGGGCAGAGAGTAGCCCGGGATGCCACGAGCAAGTGTGGGTCTACTGCTGGGACAGGGCTCAGGGGTGTAAATAGCCCTTTACGCTGCTTAACAAGTGCCATATTGAACATTGACCCCCACTTGACAGGTGACCTGTTAAAAATTTTCTTTTTAAAAATAAAAGGCATTTCTGCAGTTGGGCTTGTCCTTGCGGATGCTTTTAATATTGTGTCTCGAAACTTGAGGGATGCACAAATATCTGCATTTTTTCTCCCTCTTTATAACATCACCACGATGACTCTCAGCGGAGAACCTTTTACCTCGCCACTTTCCATAATTAAGCTGGAAAATTACCAACACTTTGCAACGTACCCTGGGACGCCAATATTGGTACAAGTTAAAAATGTGATGACTGCTACAGAGCGAGCAGGATAGCCGACGAAGCCAAAGCGACGCTGGGCCCAGCACCAGGCCCCATCTATCAGCTGCTGTAATTGCTACATGACTCCCCGACATGACTCAAGTGTACCAGGACAGATTATTATTATCCTTTTCTCTGGGCGCAATTTCTCTTTCTCGGAAAAGAGCGGAAAAAAAAGGGGGAGAAGGGCAATGAGGGGAAGTTTGCTTGCCGGAGGGTGTGGGGCTGCCAAGACACCAGTGGGAAGTCAATAACACTGTCGAGGTACCGGTCGTCCTAGTGGCATGTTCAGAAGGGATGGGATGGGATCCCTCGTTTCTCCAACAAGCGTCGCTGGGTGATGATTAAACGACTTCTCTCTTGCCCCGACTCGCCAATCCGGACCGTCCGTTCGGATCTTCCCAGCCAGCGCAGTGATGGGTGGGAGAGAGCTGTCTTTTTACGCCGAGAAGCCCAATGCTTTGCTAAAGCTGGTAAAATGGAACCAAATCACAACTTCAATGGATTTGGTCCCCTTCAACCAGCTGTAGCTATGCTTTGATGACAACAGGAACGGTTCGGGTTCGCCGCTGATGGCTCATGTTGTGAAATGAATGCAAAAAGTGTCATTATTAAGATTCTCCTTTGTAGTAGTTGTTATTGACGATGCAGGGATGATCTTTTCCTTTTCAGAAATAAAAAAAAACCCCCACAAAACTAAAAGACACGAAAACTTTGAGACCCATTTTTCATTATTTGTTTTGTTTAAATCTGAACAAAAAGATCTGCTTTCTGAGCCATCTTTATCTCATGACCAGGAACAGGACATTCACAGTTTTGCAGGGTGGGAACGCCAGGTGCTGAATATATCTTCAAAAAATTAATTAATTAATTAATAAAAAAATTATGAAATCCTGAAATGCAGCACGGTGCAGAAAGTGGGCAAGGTCAGGGGGGCCTTAAAGAGCACACGTATGAACATCTTGAGACTGCCTTATACAGGCAGTGGGATTGGGATTGGGAGGGAGGGGGGAGAGATACAGCCTGAGCTCACTGCGACAAGCTCGGGTTTGGTAGCCTCTCAATAATCCTGCTGCTCACAAACGGTGCGAGAGGAAGAGAGATGAAAGCCAGATGCTATAGAGTGTGGGGGGCTGTGTGCGCACACACACACACACACACACACACACACACACACACACACAAATCAGGGGGCCCCACTCGCAAAATGCTGCGACAGAGACGTGCAGTGCTCAGTCACCGCTACACTTCTGTTTCAGGAAGAGCTTATCACCTTTTTTTAAAAACTCCGACACACTCCTGTTCATCCACATGCTGCGTTTGATTCCCCTCATGAATGACTTGAAATCGTCATCGTGTCACGCTGACCCTGTTGGGTCTGTAAGGCTTGACACAAAGCAGCACGAATATGCAACAACTCCATAGCACTTGACCTTGAAGGAAACTTTATCACTAAATCTTACGCTAAAATTATCCTCGCACTGCACCAAACAAGCAAGTTTTCATGTACAGGAATCAATTCAGCTTCTGCTTCATGCACGACAGACTCATTGACAAGTCGTTTAGATGACAGCCAAAAAGATATTGCCCGCAAATTTGTGCACCGACCGATCCCCGTCGCGATAGTCTGGAATAGACGGAGAGCCACCCGAGCTGACAGCCAAAGTCATTAGAACAAGCTGCGTAAACTTTTTTTCCAGCATCATACTGCGCTCGCATGCAGTGGTGTGTTTGCGGATGGGGCTCCGTGTGGTAATTAACAAACAGGCTGGCCCGTTTGTAGTGGAGTAAAAAAAAAAGAAAAAGGAGCGCAAGACTTATAAAGCATGCGGCGACACCTCTGCAGGGTCCGTTAGAAACACTGCTGTAAGTCATGGGCTATTAATCGCATTGTTTACAGTGCCGTCGCAGAGCCGGCTTCCAGCAGCCGGACGGAGCGCCGCGGAGGGAGGACCCGGTCCTCGCTGAGCTCCATACACACACACGAGTACTCCACTACGACAAATTTACCAAGACGCACCACAAAATCCATGCTTTCGTGAAAAGCTTAGAGTTTATATAAGATTCAACACGGCTCCGGTAGAGCTGCTGATTACAATTGTGTACACACACACACACACACACTTGTTTTGGCACCCCATCTGGCTCATGTAATTTGTCTCAGTGTTTAAAATTCCTCTGCAGCGTTCCAACTTTGTCCAGGCCTCCAGCACTGAACACACTCGGGGCCACCGGCAGAAAGACACGGCTGGGTTCAAGTCTTTTCTGAAGCAGGGCTGCACTACACAAACAAAAATAAATAAAAAATACTAAAAATAAAAATAGCATATTGAGATGACATCTTTAACGGGCAAAACTGTGGCGTGTCGTGGTTAAAGTGAAGTGGCTCGTCTGAGGTTTTTTCCACTATTACTATTACATGCACCATTTGACCATTTTGAAATATCTGTGAAACCTAACACACTAAATGTCTTATTGGTAAATTCTATATTTTGTCCTGAGGGTGTGCAAACTCAACTGTAACTGCTAGTAAACTAGCTCTCACGTCACAGGCAGACGAGTGGAAGGTTTCAGTGTTCAAGCCTTAATGTCATATTCTCAGCGATTTATACCAGCGCAGCCACAGAATGTAAAAAATAGATCATAACAGATACATTATGATGTACATCGAGATTTCTCCATCGCTAAAATAGTTAGCTAGCTATCCAAGCAGGAATGTTTGATAGCGTACACTTTCCAGTTACCGTGTTATCCTCGAATAATTACCATATTTTTGCATATCAGACGACGCTTCAAGCCGTTGACCCTTTTTTGTTATAAAATAAATAAAAAAAGCTCATGGTCGGATTTTAAAATATATTTATGCACCAAATGTTTAATATTTCTGCCTTTTCTGTGCTGAATAATAATTTTTTGTAGACGTTAAATACAAATATCAATAAATACAGTTTTGCCACAGAATTTACCAGGTATCAGGGTTTTATTTTATTATTATTATTTATTTATTTATTTTCACAACACTGACCAATGTATTAAAATCATTGGCCTTAGAGTTCTTCGTACACGTCAGTGTGTTGTGTGTTCCAACCATAACCTCAGCTAAATATTGTGATGCACATCATGAACACATCTTCAAGTACTGTCATATTTTTGCCATATTGCCCACCCATAATGCAAGCAATACTGCACCAACTTCATTCTTTTTTATTTATTTATTTATTTTTAAAAAGATGTACTGCACCAAGAAGTATCCAAGTTTAGCTCTGAGACACTGTAATTGCATCCCACAGAGGTAATAAGAACATCACAGGATATCAATATCAAATCTAAAACCTACAGCTCGGGATAATTACACAAGAGCACAAGCGGTGGAGAACCCCACGCCTAAACTTTCTTGGCAAGCAGATGCCCATTATCAGCAGAATTCCACAAAGTGGAAGAAACTGCGGAGGCCGCATCAAGAGCCACACTTCCAACAAGCTTCCCGCTTAAAACAGATACAGAGTTTATCTTAAAGGGGTCGAGGGTTGGACGGAAGACGAAGGGGGTTTTATATATCTATCTATCCATCTATCTATAGATGATGACGATGGGCCCCAAGAGGTCAAATCTATCCAGCACATTCCCTAAAGTGAGCAGATATCAGAGCTGGGAATAAAATCAGGCCCCACTTACCTGCTTCACAGCACGGCCATGATGATGGAGCCGCGAATTTCACTACAAACTCTAGAGAGCTGACGTGAGACAGAAGTAGTCGTACCTGGGGTTCCCCCGCAGCGCTGCGTGATGGAGAGCGTTGAAGCCGTTGTTGTTGGTGATGGTGACGTCGGCGCCGGCCTCCAGCAGCACGGACAGCATGTCGTCCCTCTTCTTGCTGATGGCGTCGTGCAGCGGCGTGTCTCCCTCGGAGTCCTACAGAGGGCAGCACAGAGTTCCACAGTCACTCAGAACTCCAGTACACACACACACAGACACACACACACGGGCGTGCGTGCGTGCGTTCTCGCTCATCGCGTTCCAAACTGGCTCAGTGAAAAGTGCGAGGTTTTTACAGCCAGGATTAAAGCAAGTATATTTTGTATGCTAAAAAAAATTTAATAATAATAATTGAGCCGAATTACATTATAAATAAATAAATAAATAAATACATACATACATACGATCAGATTCTGTAACAAATCCACCCAATATTTGCACTGTGATTGTTGCAAGCTGGGCTTTTGTGTAGGTCATGTTTATGGCTGTGTAGGTCTTCCTGTAGGGCAGTCGAGGGCATTCTGGCAGTTTGAGTACGGCTCATTTTAGACGGCCGTCTTAAGTGAAGCGCTTCAGTTAAAATCCCTGATTTTAAAAGCTCCGTAGTTGGAAAAAATAAAAAAAATATTTAAAAAGTGGATCGGTATCGGCTGATAATCAAGGTTTCGGTATCAGGAGAAAGAATTTTAAAAAGTATAATTACGCAGGTCCCAATAGGAGACCTGCATTTGCATTTCCCCCAAATCTAACAAATAAAAAATAAATAAAAAATCACCTCCTAACGAATTAACATGCAGATCAGAATTGGAAATCGTTAACGCTACATAAACGCAAAAACTCTGCAAATACACAGATATTTTTTTTTAACGTATATTAATTCCTATTGCGATTTTTGGATTTTCGGCTCCATTGGATTAATTAAACATAAATCAACTGCAATATTGAGGAACTTAGGTAAAGTTAGCTAATTATCTAACGTTAGAGATCTCATGCTTTTCATATATTGCTCCTTTATTTATATATATATATATATATTTTATTTTTTATTTTTTTTTTAAATAGGTTCCAATTGTCTACTTGGTTGTATACTGTGGTGGCATATTTATTTATTTATTTTTCATTTTATTTTTAATATTTATGATTTCACAGATTAACACTCTGAAGGTGCGGTTCTATTTTGATTTTAAAAAACCATTGAAGAAAATATAATATTTATATTATATTTATAAATGTACAGTGAGGAAAAGTTAAGGCTCTTCTCTGTTCATTTAAAAAGGAAAACTGAGCAACGGATCAATTCCTGAACTGGCTGAAGAAGTGATACACGAGTGCGATTTCAATATTAAGTGAAATAACTGCATCATTTGAATCATTATCGTGTGAAAAAAGAAGAACGTACATATTAAAAATACAGGGTTATTATTTCGGGTAATAGGGTTTAGTGGTGCACCTGAAGACTGGGGTGGCAGCCGAAGTCTAGCAGCGTCTTCACGACCTGCAGGTGGCCCTTGTTGACTGCGATGTGCAGCGGCGTCTGTCTGCGCTTGTTCCTGGCGTTGAGGTCGGCTCCTCCTCGGTGCAGCACCTCGATGACGGAGCCCTCGTCCCCAAACGAGGCGTGATGCACGGCCCGGTCTCCGTCCTTATCCTTCACAAAGTGCACATCAGTTGGTATAAGACACACAGTACTGTGCACACGCCAAGAAATTCTGTATCACCAAAAATGCTTTTAATAATAATGAAATATTGTTTCCTGAATATTAAACAAAAATATGCTATAAAGAGCAGTCAACAGTAAAAATATTATTATACATGTGTGTGTTGGTGTGAGCAGCTTTTGCTTTTAAAACTGCATTAATTCTCTTAGACACACTGTCGTGCAGTTTTATAAGGAAATCAGCTGGCAGGTTGTTCCAGGAATCTTGGAGAACCTGCCACGGTTCTTCTGCAGAACTTTGGGCTCTCACTTGCTTCTGTCTCTGCAGGTAAAATCCCAGAACAGCCTTGATTCTGTTTTTATCTAAAAAAAAAGTGCTCTAGTACTGAATATCTTTCTTTAACGACTTATCACTTCTCTTATAATACTTATATCTATTGGTAGTGAATATACTGATTCAGCAGAGCCCTGGTCAGAGGATGGTAGGGTCCAATAAATAATTAAACAGACATATCGTAAACGAAATATTAAGACAGTCCCTCAAGAGTATTAACTCAATTTTACTTTAAACACCTTTCACTGCTTAGCTGGTTTTCATGCCTGCGATTTTCTTTTTAAAGAAACCTCACAGATCCTGCTCAGAACATGTGGGTTTGACATGAAGAACTCCCGATATGGTGTGTAAATTTCAAACATAAAAGTGATATCACATAGCCCCATTAATTGTGGGAGGAAAATAGGAATGTCTTTTTTTTTTTTTTTTTTACAACATTTACATTTATATTTACAGCATTTAGCAGACGCCCTTATCCAGAGAGACTACAGAAGCGCTTTGTAGTCTCTATCAAAAAACATATACTCACGCTAGCACAAATAGGCCATGGTCTAGGAATACCATAAGGCGAAAATGGGGGGTTAATGTCATGCAAGACGACATGCTCTTGTAACCTACCTCAAATCAAGCCCTGGTTTTAGGACCTCAGCATTTTTTTACCCCGTTTTTTCATCCAATTTAGTCATTTCCGGTTTCCACCCACTAGCTGAGTCTCCCCTGTCGCACGACAGCTATCAATCTGGGAGGGTGAGGGCTAACAACGTGCTACCTACAAGACACGTGAAGCTGCCACATCTTTTCAAACTCCTGCAGCTGGGCAGCTGAATGCACTTGGAGGAGAGCGCTAACTGTCCTCTTTGTATACATGTGCACCCACAATTGGCTAATGTCACTCTGATTGACAGAGGAGAGAGCAGGGTCCAGGATTTGATCTTGGGATCTTCCAACGATACGGAAAACTTTTACTGTTACTGTTGCACCACTCAGGAGCCCTGGGCTTCAACTGTTTTTGGTTGGATTGCAACTTTTAAAAGATTTTAGCAAGAAGACTTTAACAACTAGTTTACTCTTCATACTTGTTCCTGCACGCGCTTGGTTTTGTCTTTTGTGCCTTTTCGGGAAAGTAGTAAACTGTTTAATAAAAACTAGTACAAATAAGTGAAATTTCTGCCACTACGGTATGTAAATCAAATTTTAGTTAAATGAAATGTCGAACTTCATTACCATTAAAAGTCCATCAGCACGGGCAAGATAAGTACAAAGCACTAAAGGGTGACGTGTTCAATTGGAGTGACGAGGCGACAAAAAAAAGACACCAGAACTCTAAATTATTCCGAGGAAATCGATGTCTTTGGTGCTGGGGAATAACGCTTATTAACAAGACACCCCCCCACCCCTCCATCACTCATCACCCTTTGCTTTCACATCATTAAAATGTACTTTTGTGTCTCTCTGAAGACGCTACGCAAGGAACAGAGATACTATTATCAATGAGAGGTGCCGAGCCCGAGGGGGTTTAATATATTTAAATATAGCAGAGGAAGTGGAGTATTAAATGTAATGGACATTTAATTACATTCTGACTGGAGGAGATGCAAAATAAAAAAATAAAAACATCCCTGACAAAGTCATTTAATGTTGAGGGTGGAAAATAGGGGACTGAAGAGGAAGCAGAGGGGCACAATCTCATTTAAATCATCTGTCATTACAGGAAACAGATCAGATCGTACTCAGCAGCAGAGATTGAAATTGTGCTGGTGGTCTGTGTGAATCGAAATGTGGTCCTGCCTCAGGACGAGATGTTCTGACCCGAAAACTGATGCATTCTTAATTTCTAAATCTTTTAACTGAACATTAATACGGTGTTCCACTTTTCCCAGTCTTTTAATACAGCATATATACTCTATATAATACACTCCCGTGTTTTGTCAGTGGATGTTCAAACAACTCTTGGAAAAAAATATCCATATTTTTATATATTAAAAATATATTACGGTTGAATGATAATCATGATTATTTTGCTCATTATTGATCACAATTATTCGGGTAATTTGGTAACAAAATTGTTTTATTGCAATTTATTTGTTTATTATTTTTAATCGACAGAAAACAGCTTTTTCTTTTCCTTTATTCATTATAAGCCTGTACTCCTTAAATTAACTGCTTCTAAGTCATATTAATTGCATGGATCAAACAAACTAATTAATACACAAGCAAGCCACCAAATTATGCAACCAAAAGACCAGTTAAAACATATGCATGGGGAGATTATTTATTAATTTATTAATTTGTTCAATTTATATATCGCCTTTCATACACCCAAGGTCTCTTTACAAAGTATGTAACACGAAGGCAACAAAAACAATTAAAAAAAAAAAAAAGCTTATAATAATTAAATACACATTCTAAACAAAAAACAATATCTAACATTAACCAATTAACTACCTATAGCTTAGCTCATTAATATAGCAGTCCACAATGTTTAATTAAGGGAGCCAAACTTTTATGCAAACCTTTTAGTGTTTATTCGGTTTTTCAATCAAATGATCATTCAGTATTTATTGTTAATGATTTGGTGGTAAACAGTAATAATGGGGAAAATGTTACAGTAGATTCATTTCCATTTTCAGTCAAACAGCTGTGCAGTAACACATTTTTACCTTTTTAGTGTCAGACAATAATCTTGTAAATGTGAATTTAATCTACAATTAACACAGAGTCTAACACCTCTAACACTAAGTCTAATAGTTTTATCACTTATTTATGCAAATGAACTCCACGTGCTTGAAACAGCTGGAACGCACTGGTTTGATGAAATTGGATGAATGGAATTAACATCAGGGTGAAACAAAAGTTCAATATTACACATGAAATATTTACAGATTTCATACTACACTTAGTGTTGAAGACTTTTTGTGTGATTTTCTGTTAAATACATTTTCCCATCATTATTGTTTACCACCAAATCATTAACAATAAACACTGAATAAACATTTGATTGAAAACTGAGTAAACAAAAAGGGGGGGCTCTAACTTTTGCACAGTACTGTATATAACAGCGCACGTTCTAATTTGGCCGAGTGACAGGCGTCCCTGGGTCAACAAAGGCGGAGCTTAAGTTAAACTCGATCAGCCAATCACAAACTTGATCATATGACTGATCACCACTTGCCTTTTCTTTTCACTTAATTGGCTCGACATACCACTTATCATAACATACTAGTTTTAATGACACAATATAATAATAGTTTAGCAACATTAGCTAAGCTTAGCACAGCACTGCACTAACGTTAGCCAGCTAACTACCTAGCTTAGCTCTCCAGCAGTA
Source organism: Olivaichthys viedmensis (assembly GCA_028565825.1). Taxonomy (NCBI): domain Eukaryota; kingdom Metazoa; phylum Chordata; class Actinopteri; order Siluriformes; family Diplomystidae; genus Olivaichthys; species Olivaichthys viedmensis. The sequence continues at coordinate 2,048,455 of JAOUQW010000021.1, read as the reverse complement.
GCTATTTGATGTTATAAGGGCAGTTTGTCAGTTTTAGGGCCGTCAAGTTGAATACCAATTGCAATGAAAACACTGGCAAGTCTTCCCCTTAACCGAGCTAACACCCTCTGTTAAAACGACACATGTCTTGTGAGCCCTGTTTGATTGTTATATGACTTGAGATGCGACAGAGCTCATCGGTGGTCATGTGATGTGTTCATAGTGACTCCATGTGAATGTCCGTGATTCACCAGAAGACTCACACTGCTCCCCAAAAAGAAAATTTCCATGACTTGTTAAGAGCGCTAATTTTGTTGAGTGCTCCGTTTTATGGCCTCTTTTTTTGCAGATCCAGCATTGCAACGATGATTAATGAACAATTTATTGCGTAGTCCCAACCCTGTCTCTCAGAGGACCATTCTCTTTAAAACGGGCGTTTAGGCTGCAATTACGAAAACGAACAGTGAGAAAAATTGACGCTTGATGAGTCTGACACAGACTTAGGGTCTGAGCTGGTTTATTGGCAGGAGCGTCATGGTTTTTTGTTGTTGTCTCTGCACCCGCGCCCTGGAGATGAGCAGGCTGAGGGAAATCGTTTGCATTACTCAAAGCCTGGGCTGTTATTATTGATTGACTCCCGGGTCGTGCGTGGTGAGTGACTTGACATGAGCGTACTGCTGATCCATGCAAAACAAAACAAGTGCACGCTCATACGCAGGAGAGTGGGAGCGCAGGGGCTCGGCCTGGCCGCGGTCGCCGGATGTTGGGATGGAGTTGTTGTTCCAACGTTTGGTTTTGTCAGCTAGTTACATAGAGGAGGATTCTGGAAACTGGGGGAAGGGTTCAATGTTTAAATATTCATGAATTGTGCCGAGGGGCCACTTTTTCCTGCTCGCCTCTTCCTCTGCATGGCCATATCTGAGCTATGATCGTAAATGGATCTCTTTTAGAAAGAGCGTGACTATGGCTATTGTATTAATGCCCATTAAATCTTTCTTCTTTGTACTTTTTTTTTCCAATGGAGAACATTTAAAGTGCTGGTTCAACCCTCATATTGTGTTTGATTAAAAATGTTCAGGTCATTTTTGGCCCTGAGAGTAACAAGGTGTGTTAAAAATTCCCAGTGTTTGTCAATCTGAACCATAAAGGTGACGTTAATGGCCGTCCAAGTCCCTCCATTTCTAATTTCCACTCCACCTTCCCAAGCATGGGAAGGGACTTTGACGCTCCATTTTCATCAATATTGTTTATCACTGACATGATGAAGATTTATTAGGGATTTTAAAATAAATGTTACTATTACAGTGAGATGGTCTGAGTCACTAGGACAGAACATTACTAATGCTAAGTAGTGAACACTACAGAATGGTTAATGTTCCCCCAGCTGTTTGTGAGGAAGAATGGAGCAGCGAGCATGCCCAGGCATTTTGAACGTCCTGCGTCCACGCTGCCGGGTGGAACATTAACCCGAAGCAGGTCAAGGAATCAGGCTGTTTTCAGTCAGATAACAAATCAAGTTTCCACAGCCGCCACTCTGAAGTGATCCATCTCCCAGCTTGGTTGTAGTCGGGGTTTGGACAAAGTTAATATTCAACTTCTGAGAGAGTCCATAGTTTGAGCATCACTTCTATTCTCAATGACTTCTTTTTTTTTGTTATTTGTTATAGGCAGGATGTTAAAGGAATACTCCAGCGTTTTATTAACCTAATCTCTATCCACCGCATCTGTAGCGTATGTGTGATCACCACGGACAAGAATTTTCGACACGTTTCCCCGCACTGAGAGAAGAACAGAAAACCAGTTATATCTTGTTTTTTTTTATTCGTCTCTCATTCCCACGTTGCTCAAAGATGCACAATATTAGCAAAAAGCTTACAAGCTGGCAACGTTAGCCGAAGCACTATCAAGGTAAATGCTAACGTTAGCTAATGTTGGGTAATTCATTTTACTATGGTAACATTATCTAAAAAATTACATCTTAGCCATGTGTAGTCAAGTTTATCTAATATTTCTCATAACAAAACAAAAAAAGATTTTTAAGCCTCTTTCTAGCCATTTTTTCTCTAATTTCAAGCTTGAAATTGATTTGTTCTGTTACTTATTTCAAGCATTTCATTTTAGAAAGAAGCCAAATGATCTGCCAATAGAACAAGAACATTTCAAGCTTGAAATGATAAAGAAATAGGCTTAATAATCTTATATTTGTTATATAATAAAACTCATGAGAAATAATAGCTAAATGTAACTATATTCAAGATATTTGAACTTGATATCATTTATTGCAGTGTAGCTAGTTTTCTTTTCCTGTGCACAGCAATTGTAGCTATTAATTCAATCGCATAATATCCAACACCAAGCATTTCCACCAAGAATGATCTACCTTATTATTGGAGCCTTTATCCGTAGGCTGATTTTTTATCTCATTTATGTTATAGAGTGATGCTGCTCAAGTTAGCTAATGTTAGCTAGCTATAAGTGATGGTTGGTTTCACAAGTCAAGTCAAGTGGGTTTTTATTGTCATTCCTCCATATACAAAATGTATGTATACTTAAATCGTTAGCTGGTTTTGCCTACTCTTTTTCTTTAAAGTATACATAAACTTTGTATTTAAATGGAAGTGAAATTAAAAACATGTCTTATGTTAAAGGGGCCCATTCTCATTTTCAAAGATCTCATCTTGGGCCCAATCCAGCATATAGTACATAAAACACCTGCCTCTTTCCGAAAGAGAAGATTGATTGATCCTGGTGAAATGCTCACTATGGGTTTGTTAAAAATGTTCAATTGACTGTTTATTAGCTGAATTGAAGCATATTAATACTTGAAAAGGCAGCAGATCTGAGCTTAATTATCTTGCTGGTGGCCGTTTTTCTTTCTTGCCGACTGCTCGCCGTGTGACGAGTCTTTTCACGGTAAACAGGAAACTGCAGCCACTTAATGACACATTAGTGCCACAGACAGGGTTAATGCTATGACAAACATTGAGGTAAGAGTTCCACTGGGCCCTATAGTTAGCACTGATAGCGCTGGCTGTAGCTGCTGGTTGTTAATGATGAATGTCTAGAAGTGAGACTGTACAGACGCCCTGCTGCTTCACCTAAAATAATGTCTGTTATTAAGTCACATTTCCACAGTATCATTTTAATAGAGACGTCTCTCTCTCTCTCTCTCTCTCTCTCTCTCTCTGTCTGTCTGTCTGTCTGTCTGTCTGTCTCCATGGTTGACCGCTGTTGTGAATAAGACGCACTGACCTGCGCTTACTTTACACTGTCAAACAAAACGTACTGTATTTCTGTTCCTCAAGGTACAAACAATGTCCTTAAGGTTTAATGTCATTGAAATGAGTTTTAAAGGTGCACTACATTCACTTTTCCAGCCCAGCTATCAGAATGGTGTCCTCAGAATGCACACTACTGTGCAAAAGTCTAGGCACCCTAAATCCTTCATATAAATGTTGTCTTAGATATTTATTTGATGTCTTCTGCATTAGTGTGTCATTAGAAAAGAGCACATTGGACTTTTTTTTTTTTTTTATGTTCCAGAGAAATGTTTGTAAGTCATTAAAGAAAGTAAGATATTGAGTAATAACTTTTTAGATAAAAACAGAATCAAGGCTGTTCTGGGATTTTACCTGCAGAGACAGAAGCAAGTGAGAACCAAAGTTCTGCAGAAGAACCGTGGCAAGTTCTTCAAGATTCTAGGAAAAACCTACCAGCCGATTTCCTCATAAAACTGCACGACAGTGTGTCTAAGAGAACTGATGCAATTTTAAAGGCAAAAGCTGAAACACCAACACACTGATTTGTTTTAGTTTTGTACTGTTTACTGCTCTTTATAGTATTTTTTTATTATTTAATTATCCTTGAAAGCAGCTCTGCTATAAGGAATTTCTTTACATGTGCTTAAGACTTTTGCACAGTCCTGGATATGTTGTTAAATTGTATATCTATATTTTTGCACAGCACATTTCTATTCTTGATAATACTGAAATGTATGCTGACACCAGGAAAACGTCCTTGCTTCCTTGTACCTGGTGAATGAAAAATTCTGACTGGTGTGAGGAAGGGCCAATATTAAATGTCAGACTTTTACCCATTAAACTTATTCAGTTATTCATATTAAAGCATGTTATTCAGTTACTGCTATGAATTATTCAGTAGCTACAGTGAAACTAATAGGAAAGGTGTGTTACAAGAGTGAGGAGTGTAAGTCTGGACTGGCCGACATGCTCCTGGGAGTTTAAGGGGTTTTTAAAGGTCAGTCTGTTTTATGCTCCTTTCGGACCAGACCAGTCTGTGAAAGTCACTCTCCAAAACAGAAAGGTCAGAATGTACAGCTCACTTCTACAGCGACTGGTCAGTAGTGACATATAAAAGGGCGCTCTTCAGCAAGGTTCCGAAACACTTGTCGAAAAAGTGTCTCTCCCTTGAAGCAAAATTAATAAAATCGTTAAAGTTAAAGACAAAATGCAACTCTTTCCTAAACACACCTTAACTGTTTGTAACATTTATACAAATTTGTTTGGTTATTTTCAGACAGCTGATTCAAACCACAGCTATGTCTCAAATTGCGTACTTTGAATACAGTCAGCTCCAGAATGATTGGCACCCTTGGTAAAGATGGGTAAAAAAGGTTAAGGTGTGTTTAGGAAAGAGTTGGCAAAGATGCAGAGATGGCTGAGGAATAAGAGTAACAAATAGAAAGACACTCAGAGAACTCCACCATCCCTCTATCCGTCCATTTACCCATCCATCCATCCGGA
>JAOUQW010000021.1:2026816-2037181 GCA_028565825.1 Olivaichthys viedmensis | reverse complement strand
AGAAACGACATTTCATTTCAATGTATACGAGGTATATGAAGAAATGACAATAAAAACCTACTTGAACTTGAACTTGAGAAACCCGCTCGTCGTGTTCATTTATAGCCAATCGGGTGCAAGAGTTTTATCGTGGAGAAGACGTGTAAATATTTTATCACAGACATCGGCCTGAAAACCTAATCCCGTCCGGATAGGGCTTATATAAAAACTAACACAAGCGGGTTAACAAAAAAAAAACAATAATCCGAGTACTTCTTCCATGTTGGACTTCACAATGGCATTGTTGATGCGCTCGCTTTACTTGTTGTTACTTTACGACCGTTCCGGTTGTCTTTTTAAATCAGCGGAAAATGAACTAAAGCAAAAATCAACCCCGTTTTAAAATGTGCAGTGGAAAAACACCGCTACTACGACTAAATATTTTTAAAAAGACCAGAAGGACTGAAAAGCTCCACAAATGTACAGTTGTGTAACTGTAAAAACAAAGCTCTCTAGATACATGCAACAGCAAACTCCCCATGAGACTGTCCTTTTCCCAGGGTTATGATTTTTTTTTTAAAGTAGAGAGAACAGGGCTGGACATCGGGACTAGAACAGACCGGACAAAAAAACAAAAACAAACAAGTCTGCTCCATTTCAGCGTAAGGGGCACGGACCTGTTGCCGCTGGGATACTGGACGACAATGTCGTGGTCCTCGTCAATGCCGCACACAGTGCCCGTAGTGGTGAGCGTCTCGAACATGCCGTCCGTCCAGCCGCCGTGGCCGTGTTGCAGAGACTGAACAATCTCCAGGTCCAGGTCGATGTTGACCAAGTCTCCGATCTGCAGACCACCTGGGTTCCTGTTCCCATTCTGCTCGCCTGGAGAAGCGAGAGTGAAGTGCTGTGATCAAGTCAAGCATTACAGACGCACAGAACTGACATGAAACAGGCATCAACAACCAACATACAAGGACAATATTATAATAATATTGATAATATTATATACAAAATTACAACGTTACCAGTGGGGGGAAAATTCAATCTTTTAAATTTCTCACTTGGATCAATATTTAACTGGACTAGGGTGGATTTATTTCTATATTTATTTATTGTAATAAATCCTTTATATATGAGGCACGCTTCCCCACAGAACAGTATCTGGAGGGATCCAGAGAGTCTTTTTTACTTCATGTCATCAAGAAGGCTAAAGCAAGAGCTGGTTTTGGAGAGGATTAATTTTTTCCATGCAATGAGACACTTTGCAGGTCATTAAAAGTTTAAAACGTCGCATCCGTAACACTAGAACTGCCCATAATCAACTTTTGGCTTCACAGCAAACAGCAGAGGATGTGCTAATGGGTCGTGATAAATGTCTACTAATCTTTAAACACTAACATAGCACCAACTTATCATTTATAATTAGCTCGACATTTAGTTATCATTACACGTTGTTATTCGGATAAAAACAATGAGCATTTGTCTTCATTTTAACGCGCCTTAACGGACTTTTAGCCCACTTTATTCCATCGAGTTGGTTTGCTCAAATGTGGAAGTGTTATTGAGCGTTTGTTAAGTGAGTACATTGTGTTTTCTTGAGCCGCACGATAGCGGCCAGGACAGGAGAGTCGATCATGGCCCACGGCCAGGAAGGCTTTTAAACAGAGTGAGACAACTCTGGCTCTCTTTTTCAAAACGGTGCTGACATCTAGTGGACAACTCACTATACTCTTAACTGAAAACGGAGAGCATGACCGACTTGTTCAGGAAGGGTTTAAACCCTTTAAACCACCGTTTAGGACACGTGCATAAGAATACGGCACTGGTACTCACCCAGCACTGGACAGTGGTCTCTGTAGAACGTGCCCCCTTTGGCGTCTTGCACACATTTTAGGTCAGACTGTGGAAGCAAAACAAGGAGATTAGTAAATTAACTTGACCAAACATGAATTATTCTTCATCTGCAGCTCAGTTTCTACCCAGAATTCACAGCCAAAAAAAAAAAACAATCACACACCTGGTGACAAATGAGGAACTGAAATTTAAAGACATTTTTTCATGAAGTAGAGCGTGAGGTAGAAACAGAGTAACCAGCTGCTTCACCAAAAAAACCCCCAGAATTTTATCCCCATATATTATGGGACGCGAAGAACCGCCACGACAGCACCGTTTTTCTGTTCACCCGTAACTCACTTGAGACCTCGACAACACATTTAGTGGTCCACCATAGAAACCAATGTTAGAAATACGAAAAGGATTAATTAATCAGGAACAGTTAGGCCAAAAACTAAAATGTACCCAATTTCCCCCCTTAGCCCAAACGTGGCCGATTAGCTGAGACATGTTTGGTGTGCGACGTCTGCTTCTTTAGTTTTGCGCTAATCTGAAATCACTCAACTTAAAAGACATTGTACGGCTCAGTAGCACCATTTGTACATAAACACTTTTATAAAATGGCATATAAAGTGCATATTTATTTATTTTAATGGATTTTTTACCCCTTTTTCTCCCGATGTTTAGTCGTCGCCAATCCCCATCCACCAACTAGTTCTCTCCTATCGTACAACGGCGATCAATCGGCGAGGGCGAAGGCTGACACGTGCTTCCTCCGAGACACATGCAGCCAGCCACCGCATCTTTTCGAAGCGCCGACTGCCCTCTTCCAGACGCCCACGATTGGCTAGTGTCGCTCTGATTGACAGGACAGAGAATGTATCGCCATCCCTCCCGGGCCACAAACGCCCTCTTGGACTCCCGGCCACGGATGGCTGCGGTGTCGTCGGGATTGGAACTTGCGATCTCCAGACGGTAGGGCGAACGCTTTATAAAGTGCATATTTTAAAAAATATATACAAAATTAACCACAAACTGTATTACCATCCAAATCCCTTCTAACTCTGGGCCACACATCCTGCCCGAGTCTGACGCTGGCTGCGACTGTTTTTAGCTCTGTGACGTCCTTTTGCGCATTTTTACAGATGACAGTATCAGAAACTTTTTTATGGCCGATTGACTACATTTGCTATGTGGGGGAAAAACTGTTCCTTTAACCGGAACGCCCCATGTGCTAAAGCTACAGATAAGTTTCATTTTTTCCTCCCTTTTATTTGTTTAAAATAAATAAATAAAATAAATAAACACAAAATAAAACAAAGAAACCGTGTGGGAAAACAAAGAAAGCGGCCTGGTGAATATCTCTGTACAAGATTTCCTGGGATGTGACAATAGAGCTAAAAGACTCTTCAAAACCAAAATGAGGAATTGAAAGAGAAAATTAAATAAATAAATAAAAAACACACTCAAAATAATACAAACCCTCAATGGAAAATACAAATGATTAAATAGACATAAATTGCCAATTATCGTCCCAAAACATTATTAAACGCGAAAAGAAATAAAAGCCTTTACCACACGTAGCCTTCTAGGCCTATTATTAATTAATACTTCTGTTTAAATATAAGCCTCGCAAAAGCGGCAGATGTCGCAAACGCGATGCAAAGAAATTTTAAATAACAAAAGCCAGAGGCCGTTGCTCATGCAGCAACCCGATAGGTTGAAATTCAAACCCCGACGGAACGACTCTCGGCCAATAAGCAAGCGGAAAAGCAGTTCAAACTAAAGCGGCACGCTTTCTCCGGACCGCCGTCCCTCCTTTCTTTTTCCTTTGACCTCCGAGTCCACTCAGTCGTTCCCTTGGAAAGAAAGAGTCAGCAGATTTCCTTTCTCATGTAGATGGAGCTTCCAGCTGCCTGAACAAAAGCAGCCTCACACATGCCGGCTGCTGGGGTTTCCTCAATGGGCCTATACCCAGGAACAGCTGTCGCTCTGTGTGGGCATGTCGCGCGCGCGCGAGTGTGAGTGTGTGTGAGTGTGTGTGTGTGTGTGTGTGTGTGTGTGTGTTTTGTGTGCGTGTGTGTGTGTGGCTCACCATTCCCTCGAAGCCGACTCGGTAAAGGTTCTTAGCCCCGTTGTCCCAGAGGACGTAGGCTGCGCTGTGAGGACTCGCTGCACTCCAGTCCTGGATCTCCGTCACCTGGGGGCCCAGGGGGAAAAGATATAATGGCGTTATATGTAGTGGTGGGGCGGGGCTTATGGATTTTGAGTCAGCAATCGTAGCATACGCTAGGATTATTAAACCGAAATCACAACTGGCCAAATGGGACAGGAAGCTCTACAACAGATAACAGCTCTATAAAACACAGAATAGAGCTGTTGCTCCAAAAATAAATCAATGGCCTCACGACTTTTCTGTACCTGCACCTTCAATAGTGCCTCTTCACAATGCGCGCTCATCACGGTCACGCTGATTTAACAAGGCACGAGTGGCTGGTGACGGAAAACAAGCACTCGGCAGTCCGTTCTCGCTGGAACGGATCGTTTTCACCGCCGAACGAGAAATTGAGCTTTTGCTTCAGATTAATGATCTGATAAAGATTTGAAAAGACGAGAACCATGACAGCCTCGTGGAGGTTTTTAAACTCCATGCTTGCGTATTAGACAGTAGCTGAACAGAGGCATAACAGCTTTAAATCCTAAACAGGGTATCTGTATAAGCATCAATAACCACAAAACAAAACAAAAATCTGCATTTATACAGATGATATACTTCCGAATTCAAATAAATGCTTTCGTCGAAAAATATCTAAGACCTCCGAGGATAATATGGCACTTTTTAAATTAATTAATTAATTAGTTCATTAAAAAGGTACGAGACCAGATCGTGACTACATTACAGAGCGAACAGCGTCCCAATTTAAGTCATCCTTCAATCGGGAATCATCTTGAAATACAGGCAGCGCCAAACAAACGAATTGAAATGAACGGATGAACGGATGGATGGAAAACGGTCACTGAAACAGCAGTGATGCTTATTTGCTATGCAACACTGGTTAGCATCAAGCGCAGTCCTGGACCATTTTGGTGTCATGCATTAATCTGCTGCATTAAAGCCTTTCAGCGTTATTTATAACCAGCAAACACTGAGTCAGCGTGGAATATTTTGTGTCGGCCTGCGCATTTTTGCCATCAGGTTTTAATGGCATGCAGGACGACAGTTTTGTCTACCTGTCTACTCTGGAAATGTTTCCTCAACAACGACAAAGCTGCATGGGTACTAAACTGTACCTTTCCTTGTCGTTGGGGTGGTACATCTTTTATACTTTTAGTATGCATCACCTGAAAACATGAATGGAGTATAACTTTAAAAATCATTTAAAAAAGATACATGGTTGGACTTAAAGGACCACTCTTGTACCTTTATTTAGTTTTTATGAGTAAAGCATTAAGGGTACCACCCCAGCGACAAGTAAAGGTACAGTTTAGTACCTTTTTTTTCTTCTTCTTTCTTTCTAAGAATGTAGGCATAATATGGGAATAAAAGAATTATTCTAAATACAATGGTCTCCCTGTAACAGACAGCTCCTGCGTATTTCTCTTTCTGACATGTTCGCTTATTAATACATGATCAATGATGTGACGTATGCAATTTACAATTAAAACGTATAGAGTGTGAATTTGGTGGAGGTCAGCTGAAGCCTCTCGTTAGGGTTCCTTCCAAAATCCACGTCCCCGAAACACTAGAACACCTGAGCTTTCTGAACCAACAGGCAACATGACTGACGGGCAAATTGAGACTCCTGCTCGTCCCGAGTGGTTGGATGGATGTTGGTGGAACACATGATATCTCTCCCATTTTCAGAGGCTGGAAAGTGCTGGAATGTCTGAGCACACCTTTAAAATGACGAACGACTCAATAGGACGTGATTTAGAGCTGTTTTGATACGATAAAAACGTTGGGCTGGTCACGGGGACCAACAGGCACACAGAAGAATGGATCATCCAGAGTTGTGCATGACTGCATCGTGTGGTGGAATCATTTCTTCTTTAAAAATAAATAAATAAATAAAAATGCAACTATTAAAGTTTAAAAGTTTGCAGCAGATTGTTTGCATGTTGGTACCTTTCCTCTCCGGCCGTTTCCCCCGTCCTGGTCCTCCCACTGCCAGTCCACTCCGCGCACCACTCGGCCTCCGGTGAAGATCCCTCGCGCCGTGATCTTCTTCGATTTGCGCCGAGATTCCAGTAGTACCCTGCGCACAAAATAAGAACATGCTTTATGAGAGGACACCAGGGCTGGACGTACCATTTTTGTTAGAAATGTTGCAAGTGTTATTAAAATTATTGTAGCCTCAACATAAAACAAGTCCATCATAATATTTCTGAGAAAAGATGAAGCCCCAACAAGGCAGAGATCATGGACTAGAACTACGGTAAGCACTAGAACTTGTACACATATTTGGTGGACATGCAGCACTGTGCAAAAGTCTTTTGGTTCTGTAACGCGAAAGTGCTTTAAAAAAAATAAATTAAAAGTTTCCTGAATATATAAAAAAAAAATTCAAAATCAGTGTGTTGGTGTTTTGCAGCCTTTCCCTTTAAAACTGCATCAATTCTCTTAGGCACACTGTCGTGCAGTTTTATAAGGAAATCGGCTGGTCGGTTGTTCCAAGAATCTTGGAGAACTTTGCACGGTTCTTCTGCAGAACTTGGGTTCTCACTTGCTTCTGCAGGTAAAATCCCAGAACAGCCTTGATTCTGTTTTTATCTAAAAAGCGCTCTAGTACTGAATATCTCACCTTCTTTAATGACTTAGTTACTTTCTAAAATTCTCTGTAGCATTAAATTTTTTTGGAAAATGAATGTTTGGAAATTAAAAATTTGCTCTTTTCATTGTGACAAAAATAAACATCCAAAACAAAATGTATAAAACATTTAGGGTGCCTATAAAACCCTTTTGCACAGTACACACTCACACACTCTTTTTTGTATTAGCATAGGAGAACTTTCTTCTAGCTGTACATCCCTGTATAACAGTATATATTTACTAAACACAATATTAAATTAGTACCGACCACAATTCTAACATGCACAGTTGTGATCTGCTTTCTTTTTTCTTTTTTTTAAGAGAAAAAAAAAAAGGTTGTTTTATTACCCAATAATAGTTTTAGTGGCCAAGCAAGATTCACTTACATGAAAATTTGCTCACATTGAAGTAAAAATGAAGAGTAGAATAAGGAAAAAAAGGGTCTTCTTGCTTTTAAACTAGAACTAAGACTGTCTCCTAAACGACATTTGATTATTTCTTTAAAATGGTTTTCCTTTTTGGATTTGCAGAGCTGAAACGCAGACTCGGCCATCTGGACCGTGTCCCGTGCAGAAGCACAGCAGTCGGCGGGTCAGAGTGCCAGATGGCCGCCTCTAGCTTTACCCACACGTTCTCCTGCTCTTCTGTTCACACGCTCCGGAGTCTTTTCCTGCGTAAACGCTGGAGTAGAACAGTGTTCTCTTACAACAGAGCAATTAAAACGCACCAAGCTCGATTTGGCTCATGGCCCTCCACGTTCACTGTATCTGTTCCTGAATAAACCCTGAACTTTTGAAAAAAAAAAAAAAAGAATTAATAATGAAATGTTTGACGAAGCACGTTTAAACGTGTTATTGCGTCATTAGCTTACAGTCATGATTAGCCACATTAGCTTTAGCAACACATTAGGTTGGATTATCTCTTGACAGTATTTTCTTGAGCTTTCCTTAGGGGGAAAAATTCCAGACTTCTTCTTCCCCCCCGATTGATCTCTTAACTTTCCAGGCTTTTCAGTTGTCTAGCTATTTTTTTTAAAGGGCATGAACTGTGCCATTAAAAAGGAAAACATTCAAATGTGATGTGCAATAGAAAGGGAGGCTGCATTCGTGCACAAGATAAAACAGAATCAAGATTTTGAATCTTAGCGTCATGAGTCGACACTGCTTTGACAACTGAATATCTACACTTTCTCCAAAACACTTTATTTCCATGCTTGTCAGGTTTGGAAATGAGTGCTTTTAAAATTGCACACCTTTACAGACTTTTGAGGTCTGTGCAGCGACCTTGCATTAAAAGTTAAACCAACAATTATAACATTTTCACACAAGAGAATGCAGCAGTTCCAGTGATGCTCAGGAGCGCTCCTGTGAACATCAACATATTAATAAATAAATAAATAAATGAATGAATGAATGAATTAAATAAAAATAAATCGAGACATGCGGGACCCTATCGATTTTACCTTTACACCCCTCCCAAAAAAATTATAAAGTAATTTTTTTTTTAAATTTAAAACCAGTACAGTGTAAAAGATCGGTAGGACGGCAAAGACGCTTAAATGAAACAAAGCCAAACCTGATAATATGCAAGTAACGAACCCTTGGTAAAATAAATCCTAAAGTTTGTGGCCTCCTTCCTGAAAAACATGACTTAACTTGATGACAGGGTTCTCGCAGTTGCAGCACAACACCCTGATTATGCTTGAAGAGTTTAAGAAGTGGTAAGCTAAATGCTAGGCCTGCACAAATATTTCATTTTACATTTCTTCATCTGAAGTGCAGCTCAATCCAAGCACAGAGCCGAGTGCAGAAACATGTGCAGGCAGGCAGGAACGGAGAGACGCGCAAATAAACCCACGGGTCACAAAGCAAACTATGAATGATCAAATCTTGCGAGTCAAAGAAAACTAACTTGCAATCGTAATGGTAATACACAAAGCTAACAAGAATAAAGTAATAGACAAAACTCGATATTACCATTATGGTGCTAGATATTATGACTGTGATCTATTAGCAATCTATTCAATAAGAAATAAAACACTTCGGGACATGCCGTTATCAACGCTGGAGTTGTGATCATTGTCCTAAAACAGCACGTCCCGAAGTGTTTTATTCCGCTTATACCACATCTGCTTATACCAATTACACATTTTCGTTTATTAAAGAGCGTCACGTCCTACTTTTATCCATTCATAGTGACATTTAAGGTCCGCAAAACAAGTTCCTGTTCTTACTTACGCCGTTCCCTCACCAGCCTCTTTCTTTTTCTCTCTCTCTCCAAGTTAACAAGAGAAAAATCATCATGAATCATTGGTTCGGTTCTTATGGTGCAGTTGTTATTTAACGCCTGGCTAAATGCAGGCGGCCTGGGTTACAGCGAGCTCTGCTTTATTCTCCCAAAATATAAACCATTTGCTTATTAGTTCTGCACCACTTGTGTGATTAACTGTTGCTACTAACTTTACTACCAATAATTCAGTTGTGCTAGCGAGCTAGCTAGCTATGTAACAGTAGTCATCAGTCGTGATATTAGGGTGGTAATTTTTTTTTAATTGTCGTGGGTAACGCTGTAATAGTAGTATCAGGTTAAAAAAAAAAAAAAAGGATGACTTGCTCATGACTTCCTGTGCCTGGAACGAAAGGGTCTATTTTTTTTGGAGCAAAAGGACCCACTAGTAGTAGGCTGGATATGATCCTAGTATTGCAAGACACATTGTGCACGATAATGATCTCACCGTACCACAATCTATTCTTTAAAACGTTTTCAGTGAAACGCCAGATTTTCAGGCCAACATTTATCCCTGTTAAAACCCTTTTGATCTTGGTCCACGAACTGCCGGCTTTATTGTTGTACAGACTGCAAGATTAGACGAGGCAGCTGGCAGGCAAAGGAAACCCCCACCACCACCATCACCATCACCCAGCAATACCTTTACAGAGAGGAAATCTTCCTCCCTACAGCCACCGTCGTAACGCAGCTCGACACTCCTGAGAGAACTGCAGTTACACCGAGCTGAAAAGGGAGCAGCTGTTAGACTAAGCCATTGTTTCCTGTCTCACGATCAGGGCAGTTACTGAGGGCAGGCACGAGTGAGCGCTAACCAACGGCTGGCCTTTTCACAGTTAATAGCCTCGCCATATGGAGACAGGGAGACATTACTCAGCCCAGTGAAATCAAGACAGAACGGGGCTGTTAAAGTCGACACAACTAATCCTAAAGTGGAAAAATTAAGTACAGCATAGCAGAAAAGATGGCCTTCACTTGCACAAACCTGCCAATCGATGTATACAATGTACAAGTCATTTCGGCACCGGCCTGGTTCGGCATGATCCATCACGCAAAGATCTTTTAGTTGATAAAAATAGGGTTGCGTGTTCCTTTCTCATGTCAGAAAGCCGCATTTAAAAGCATCACTCGATTTGCAATTGACATAATAAATAAAACGAACCTGTACCGTTGTTCTACGAGTAGTGTTCTCGCCTATCAGTCTGTTTGCTTCGCCCGAATCGAGAGTGAAAAACGATACTTCTGGTTCGTTTGCTATTTGGTTTGATTCAGTTTCACACTGTGCAGAATTTTAACGGACCCAAAAAAAACGTTTGCTGAGGGGTGTGTGGGAAGGGGCGGGGCTGAGATCATACGCCTAAAAACGCTTTTATTCATCAGTCAGAAAGACAGAAAGACAGCGTACACAAAACTTTGGCAAGCGCGGGCAGAAATCACGGAAAATCATCGAGCCGGTG
>JAOUQW010000021.1:1999300-2013660 GCA_028565825.1 Olivaichthys viedmensis | reverse complement strand
GTAATCCCGTGAGTGTTCTCACCTGTGGTTGATCTCCGGTTCCTTACTGCAGAAAGAGAGGCAGTTAAATAGACAACCGGAGATCAACCACAGGTGAGAACACTCACGGGATTACCGGTCACCTCGCCGTGACCCTGCTCTCTGTCAGCCACCGACGCTCGACCACGCCCCCGCTGCCACAACTGTTTATGCGCCAGCGTTCTCAAACTACTCCGAAATGACCATGCATGTAACTGCTCATTTATCATATGACCATCATATCTAAACCTGACGAATGCCGATTGCAGGCATTTTCGCACCTTTAACGACTCAAGAACATCATGTTTATAGTTTTTAAATTATTGCAAAGTGTAATGAAAAACAGGATCATTGTGAACTCTGATATTAGACTCTTGTTTGTTGAATAAAACCTTGTGTAAGTCCTTCATTTATCCACCAGGGGAAGCCAAAGGCAATGCTCCTTGTGTGATCTTTATCGATGAGCTCGACAGTGTAGGAGGGAAGAGAATTGAGTCTCCTATGCACCCTTATTCGAGGCAGACCATCAACCAGCTTCTGGCTGAGATGGACGGGTGAGCGAACTTTGACCCCTCATCTACACTGGGCTTACTTTTGCGCTGCATGTGTACCACTTGCATTTAATCATATGGTGTTTTGCTTGACATGTGCAGGTTTAAAACAAACGAGGGTGTCATCATTATCGGTGCTACAAACTTTCCTGAAGCTTTGGATAAGTAAGTATCTTCTTTATGCCTCAGAGTCTGTTGTCGTTCCATAAGAAGTTCATCATGAGTAGCTTCATTAAGGTAAATAAGTGATCTGATGGGGTTCGTATCCCTGGCCTGCAGTGCTCTGATCCGGCCTGGACGCTTTGACATGCAGGTCACTGTCCCCAGACCCGATGTGAAGGGACGGACGGAGATCCTGAAGTGGTACCTCAAAAAAATCAAAGTAGACCCAGGTGCATACCATCTCACTGTTGCAATAAATGTCAAGTATACTGTGGCATCGTTTAAATGATTTACATTCGTTACATTTTTGTTATATTTAAATTAGTCTCTTTTTTTCTTTTTTAAATGGTCAAAAGATTATTTAAAAACAATAATAAAAAATCAGTTACAGCCCTATTTTAAAGTATAATTCACTGTGTTTCCAAATGCGGATTCCCACCCCACTCTGTGCAGCTGTGGAGGCTGAGATCATTGCTAGAGGAACAGTGGGTTTCTCCGGCGCCGAGCTGGAGAACCTGGTGAACCAGGCTGCCCTGAAGGCTGCTGTGGACGAGAAGGACATGGTGACCATGAAGGAGCTCGAATTCGCCAAAGACAAGATTCTGATGGGTTAGAATCACTCTATCGCACTATATCGCGACTAAATACGCTTTTCTGAGCGCATCATGGGTATCATCAGTACTTTTTTATAACACTGACCAACTCCATTTTTTTTACTCACTGTGACAAGGAGCTGATTCAGTATTTCATTTTCGCTCCTGTTCGGTGTTGAAGAATTATTTTATTTTATTAGACATTAGATAAAACCATGATGATTTTTAAATCTGTTTTGCTGTTTTCACTGTTGTTCGCAAGCCTAAATAGCAAACCCTATTGTTCGTTGTGAAAATGTCTTCAGGCATCTTCAAGCACTTGCTAGACTGCAAAAAAACTTTAAAAAAAGGGTGTATAGTAGTCCAGGAAGTCCTGGAGATTCTTCACATTTTAGTTGTATCCCTGCCCTAACATGCCCATCTTCTTTTCATGTTCTTAGTGTAGCGTAAAGAAGAACAGCCAGGGCTGGAACTGTGTCTCACATGGGCTAAAATTTCCCTTTTCCTGTCTCCCACACAGGCCCGGAGCGGCGGAGTGCCGAGATAGATGAGAAAAACAAAATGATCACGGCCTACCATGAGTCAGGACACGCTATTATTGCATACTACACCAAAGACGCCATGCCCATCAACAAGGCTACAATCATGCCGAGAGGCCCCACTCTGGGCCATGTGAGTTACACTCAGGCCTGTTTTTGTATTGTGCTGTCAAACTTGAAGCATATTAATGAAGCATTTAAAAAATTTACCCATAAGGCTGCAGTGAGAAAGGTTTTTTTTTGTTTTTATTATTAAAGTACATATTGAACTAGATGAATATGTACAGTGTGTTATAAATATAATGCATACACACACACAGTACTGTGCATAAGTCTTAGGCACATGTAAAGAAATTCTGCAAAGCGAAAACACTTTAAAAATAAAATAATGAAAATTAAAAGTTTCTGAATATAAAAAAATGACTATAAAAGAGCAGTGAACAGTAAAAAAACAAAAACAAATCAGCCTTTGCCTTTTAAAACTGCATTAATTTTCTGTCGTGCAGTTTTATAAGGAAATCGGCCGGTAGGTTGTTCCAGGAATCTTTGTGAACTCGCCACTGTTTTTCTGCAGAACTTTGGTTCTCACTTGCTTCTGTCTCTGCAGGTCAAATCCCAGAATCTGTCTAAAAAAAAAAGTGCTTTCTTTAATGATTTACTAACATTTCTCTGTAACAATTAATTTTCTAAAATCTAAAATTCTAGTCTAAAATTTGCTCCTTTCTAATGACACATTAACGCAGAAGACACAAAATAAACATCTCGGACAACAGTCATGTTAACTGTAGGGTGCCGAAGACTTTTGCACAGTTTATTGTTTATATATAAAGCTTTTATATTAGCCGCCATGACTTTTACACGTTGTAATTGTTTTAGTTTGGAGCAGGTCATATTGCTGTGTTCTCACCGGTACCTGTTTGTCCCAGGTGTCCATGCTGCCGGAGAGCGACCGCTGGAGTGAGACTCGAGCTCAGCTGCTCGCGCAGATGGACGTCAGCATGGGGGGCCGAGTGGCGGAGGAGCTCATCTTTGGAAATGACTACATCACCACAGGCAAGCGAGTTTGCACTAGTGTCTACCTCAATGGGTCTAAATAAGTGGAAATATCACTTGATGTCTGGCAGTTAATAGCGTGTTGTCCTTATTTACAGACTTAAGAAATGCTTTCTTATGTGAAATGAACTACATAAAAGTTTTATAATGCAACTGTTTAATAGACATGGTGATATTCCCTTCTTTAGTACTTTTCATATTTTATGTTATAGAAGTATTATAATTATCTGAGACCAGGCTGTGTCTGCAGGTCCTTAATTTGTCGGATATTTTAAATTGTCTGACATTTTATGAATTAAAGGTCTTGCATGTTATATTGTCTCAATTTAGAATTTAGATTATATTATTTATTTATATAGCACTTTTGGTGTCATTTGTGTTCTTATGCAATTGAATCTGTTTTGAATTGAATCGCCTCACACGTACACTGGAAAATACGAGATGAGTAAATGGACCTTTTCCCTCATGTGTCAGGTATTTTATTATTGTTGTTATTTTTAAGAGTGTGTTTGAAATTTGTCATTGCTGAAAATTTGGTCTTCATTTGCATTTGAAGAGGCATTTAAAAAGTTTTAAAGTGTTGCATTAAAAAAACAAAACAAAAACCTGGCACCCTGTGGGACTAATGCATTTGTGTATTTTGTTTTTATATAATAAAACAATTTTATGCATTCTGACAGGTGCATCAAGCGATTTTGACAGCGCTACAAGCATCGCCAAAATGATGGTGACGCACTTCGGCATGAGTGAAAAGGTTTGTTGGTTAAAATTTTCTTTCTTTTTTTCTTTGATCAAAAAATAAATAAATCTAAACTATTCTTTTAAATCCAAAAAAAATCTTTTTGAGCAATTTTCAGCAATTACCTAGTTAAGTTGCTCAATTGTCCTGGAATCCTGAACATAAACCGCATTATTAGAATCAATAATAGCTTAATTTTAAATAATACTAATATTACAATCGTGACTGCTAATTTTGCCTTTAGACATTGTGCTCATTTTTCAAGAACAACTTTTCTTTGTTGCGTTTTTCTCTCTTGTCTAGTTGGGCGTCATGACGTACGCCGATTTCACCAAGCAGAGCCCAGAGACACAAGCAGCCATTGAACAGGAAATCAGGACACTTCTGAAAGTAAGCTATGTTCTTTTTCCAGCAATTAACCACAAATGCAATTTTTAATAAAACTAAATAAATAAAAAGTTTTTTATTTTGATTGAATCGCCCTCATTTGATTCATGCGTCATTCCGGTGAGAGGAAAAAAAATAATTAATAAATAGTTCAACAGTTGTGTGCTATTTTTTTCACAGGATTCATATGAACGGGCTAAAGTGCTCCTGAAGTCTCATGCGAAAGAGCACAAAATCCTGGCTGAGGCTTTGCTCAGGCACGAGACGCTGGATGCCAAGGAGATTCAGAGGGTCTTGGAGGGAAAGGCATTAGAAGGCAGATGAGTCTCACAGTATGGGATAGACATAACTGTGTACGTATACAGTACAACATCTTGGTATGCTTAAACTCCTGAAACCTTATCATGCATCTTCTGAGCCAAGACTCGACCATTTTACACTCTCCGTATCGCCGAATTTGGAGCACTAAACACATTTTTAAATCCACACGACTCTTTAATTGGGATATTTCCACCCCCCTCGACCAAGACCTTTTCCCACAACTAGTTCTCCACAGTGGAGAGGTGAGGTGAGGTATGCAAAGAAAAGGAATTCGCTCAGAATACACAAGTCTGAGCCAGTGTTTAGTCAGAGACTGAACACGTAGTGGCCTTTGGGGGAAAAATGTAAAGGAAATGTACAGTATATTATTGAGGGACAAAAAAATTAATTAAAAGAGGTCTTGAGGCACTTTGGTAGGAACGCTAGCGGTGTTATGTTTAGAGTATGTCCTTTTTTTTTTTTTGTTTAGCTTGTGAAAAATGCTGCTTTCGATCAATTTGACACCAACACATCGCGCTGTCCCTCATTCTCCCTCAGAATTCCATAGGAATCTCTGTAGATCAATATGAAGACCAAAGACGACAAGTAGAAGATGAAGTACAGCAAATCTGGAGAAAACGCAATAGTCACTATAACATTTCAGATGTCAGATTTAGCATAATCACTTAATTTGTAAAGTCAGAACGTATGGCTCTCATCTCCACCATTTTGGGGCAAACGTGGTGTTCATACAACAAATATAAGGGAGAACGTCTGAAAATTGTAAATAAAAATTAATTTAAAAGCCATACACAATCCTAAAGCCTCCTTAAATGTTTGGTTACAGTTACTGCTTATCTATCTATTGCTGCATTCGTGAAATACACTTTATTCTAGAGTACAGTTTGTTTCATCTACCCTTATGCTATATTGGTACGCCTTTTCTGTAGGTCTGCCTTCGACTTCCTTTACCCAAGCTGTGTTTCGTCCTGTATATATCAATAAAGTTCTGTTGGCGCATTTTATCTTTGTATATAAATGTATAGAGGAATGTAAGCTTGAGGTTTGATTGGTTTTTGGTTTTTAATTTGAATTGAGTTTGTGCACCATTTAATGATGAATCGGTTGCTTAAGTGAATAAAAGTGTATGATGAACTGTGCTTTCAGAAAGTCTATTGATTACTCATCATGTACTGGAACAGCACGAAACACAATTTGGAAACCTTGATTTGGAAAGAAGAAAAACATGGATATGACACGTTTTCACACTGAATGTTTAGTATGTTCTTAATCAAGGACACTTTTATTTGCATATGAACTCCAGCGACTTTTAAAAACATTACACAGCGTTAACAAAGTAATTAGAACCTTTAAAAGTCGTTCTTGCATGAAAAGAGTTTAAGAAAAAGCAACATGCCTGCATCCAGTAAACTTGACTGCATAAGAGGTATGCCACTGCTTTTAAATTCAGTACAAAAAGTTAACTTTGACAGCCATTCTAGGCATTATTACTATTACTCAAGAAAGCATGAGGAATACTTAACATTTAATGTCCAGAAAAAGTTAAAAACACCGGCATGAAAGCAATGCCGTGAAGCAGCCCAAACAAGATGACCAGAAACATTATAGTGAAGAAGGTTCTAAAGATGTAGCTTACTGACGCAGAGAGCACTACCACCCCCAGAATTGTAGAAAGCGCCCCCTGCAGAATGGGATATCCCAGATGTGACAGCGCCTCCACAGCCTTTTCGTTCACGCTGGGCTTAGCGCTCGATACAAACGTATAGGAGATATGCGCTGAGAAATCCACCGAGAACCCAATGCTAATGACTAGGTTGATCATCGAGACGGAGTCCAAGCTGATACCGAGCAATGCCATGAAGCCTGCAACTCCCACCATGACTGACGCGATGGCAAACGCGACCCACAAGGCACAGACAGGGCTTGGGATGAGTATAAAAGAGATGACCAGCATCACCGCAATGGCTATGCTAACAGTCTGAATAGTGTCTCTTGCAATCACAGTATACTGATCATAGTATATAAATGCTGGATGGTAGACCACTAGAGGGAACTGGCAATTTTGTGCAGTTTTTCTCAACGATTCTAGCATCGTCTTCTCGGACGTAACGTTGACCGTCTGAAGAAACGAGCGTGAGGCTTGGATGGCATCATCCGTAATGTTGACGTCCAATCTGAGCATTGGGTGGTGCTGTAGAAAAGGATGGACATGCTCCATAAATTTGACTCTTGAGCCGATGTTGAGGTCGTTTTCTTTCGCGTAATTCTCAAAAGAATGAAGCCAAGAGGTGGCCAAATTACCGACAAAGGGAAGGCCTTGGAATTCCGCAATGCAAGCTTCAAGCTGAGCTCGTTCAACTTTCTCCCAGTATGGAAACGTGGCATTCACAGCCAACATGACGATCGGACCATAATCAGCAAAGTGTGTCTTTTCATCCTCATAGTATTTGATTACGTAAGATTGATCAACCGCCAGGTTCTTGAGGTCAATACCTTCTTTGATTGTAGTGCATCCGTAGATGCTGACGGAAATATATCCGATGTAAAGAAAAAACACCATTGATTTGGTGAGACCTGTGGTCAAAAATGGTCCATAGTACTTCCTGAAGAACAATTTCATCAAATGTTCCTCTTCGGTTCCAGTTTCGTGGTCGTAGGCGCCCCCCACACAGCAGGCAACATAACGTTTAGAAGCTCCAGGTGGGCTTTCTTCTGGAACCTTCATGCACGTCAGCCAGTGCCTATTGCTTCCTTCCCGTTTGCCATTCAGAGCCAAACATGCACCAAAGAAGGTGATGTTAAAGAGGTAGCAGAACAAGATGGCCGTGCCAGCATAAAGGCAGAACGACTGTACCGAGCCGAAGGGGTTGCTGTAACTGAGGTAAAAGGCCAACACGTCGGTCAAGGTGGTGATTGTGATTGAGATGGCTGCCTCTCTGTAGGTGGCAGCCATGCGCTCTGCTATACTTTCGTGGACGTTGGTCTTCTGCCAGCAGGAAATCATGATGAACATATCGTCAATGCCAATCCCTAAAAAAATGGATGTTGTGATATTTTATGCCCCAGCATGACTTCATTAAAAACTAATTAGGAAGCGTATGTAGTTATTGAAAAGGAAAGAAGTGTCTTACCAAGCACCAGAAACGGAGAAGATGCCACAGTTATGACAAACGGGACATTCATAAGTAAGAGAAAGCCAAAACTGGAGAGCACTGCTAGACCAGTCGAGACTACTCCGAAGGCGGCCACCCACACTTTATTCCGCACATTGTCAAGCCTACGGAGTGAAATAAAATAGAGCATCATGAAGTTAATAGCTGTTTGACATTTTAGATTTCGGCTATGACAATTAAACTGTAGCGTGTGGTTACGAACCTTATACATGACATGACTGAAAACAGAATGGCAATAAAGTATGTGATCGCAAAAAGTTGCGTGACAGACTCCGTGCTTTTCTCAAATTCCTGCTGCCGTGATATGGACGTAAAATAAGATACCTGTAAGAAACCCCACAATTAGTGTGAATTAGATATACAGTATTTCAGAATCATAAACAATATCACACAAGTAACTAATTCGATTCATGATGCATGGCCATTGGTTAAAAAACATCCTTGCGAAGTGGGTTGATGTGTCTGCAAATCTATGTCGTTCCTCTGTGTTCGTGTGTGTTGAAAAACCAATTTAATGGTGATTTTTGCTTCCATTCGTCAATTTCCAGATATTTGGATATTTTCCATGCATAACTTTATTATTTCCACAATATGTGAAAAGAAATAGACCATTATTGATATAAATACTGTACTTTATACATTTATACCCTAACTCCAATAACTATACTAAAAATAAAGTTTGTTGTATACTTTATTGTTAGAAGTTACACAGTCATTTTAAAATCTCTCCACATTGAAAGGTATATTGTCTAAAAGTTTATTTCGGAAAATTCATTGGAAAGCGTACTTCGTAATATGTCGTCCATGTATAGACATTTCCTAAGATGATGTAATGATTCGTGCGGAAAGAATAATTGATTCCTGGAATTCTGTTGGTTAATACTGACGTTGTGTTTATATGCGGTTTTCTCAAAATGACCTGTTCCTCTGCCTTTAAGGAAGGGACGTCCACTTAATTTCACGCACTGGTTCATAGGTCTTAAAGTCAGACTTTGACAGATTTATTTCTAATATTTAAGTAGTTTTGATTTCAAGTGATATTTTATTAAGAGAAAATGGTAACACTTTACTGAAGGCTGCATGACATCTACCCATCATGACAACTGACGTAAACCTACATAAACATTTAGAATCGCTTATTCCAGCAGGCGTCAGCTGTCATAAAGGCTGCTTTTGTCAACTTTCATGTCAAGTTGACATAACGCCTATGTCAAGTGACAGATTTTTGCTGACATTAGGTTGTGTCATGACAACTAACTTTGTAGCTCAGTGTATTTTTTTTGGTGTCAGAGTAAAGTGATGTGACATAGCTTGTCAAATGAGACTGGTTGCAAAATTGAACAGAAGTGAGGACTTCAAAAAGAAAAAAGATGCTCTGGATTTTTGTGATGTGCAAATTTGTGTGTAAAATTGAAATTGTAAAAGAAAATTCTTGTATTGACGTATACTTTTAATTGGTTAACTTTCATTCTGATATGTGTAAGAAAGAAATGTAGCTTATTTGGGTGTGGTACCTGGCCTTGATTCAAATAAACCCGAGGTTTGGTGATTTTTTTTTTTTCCCTTTAACTCACCTGTTTCAATACATCAGTTAATGACCAGCTTTAGTAGGTGTGTAAGAGCAGACGAATCGCCAAACTGTATTGGTCTCAGGACCATTTGCTGTAATCCAATCCTTCTCCTTGATCTACCACCGTGTAGCTCCAATCCCATCCCAACAAACCTGATCCAGTTAATCAAGAGCTTCAATAGCATCTGAATATAAGAAATAAGTATCCTAGAGCTAAGCTCTGAAGGAGGGTAGATCTCCATGAAAAGGATTAAGAAAACCCATGGTAATCATCTCCCTGGTCAATTTAGCTCGAATCCCAAATGGCTCAGACTGAGGACACCTACTAAACCAACTAACTGTTGAGTTAAATCAGGTGTTTTAGAGCAGGAAAATCACAACACTGCTGAACTCTGGACATACAGGACCACAGTTGGACTCTTCTGGATGGACAGAACACTGGGATAAAGAGGTCTTGATGTACCTGAGTGACAGAAGTGGACTCGTTGCTTAGCAAATGCACAAAGCCGTTCAACCAAGCTTTCTCCAGCGTGCTGTTCATCTGTCGTAGGTAGTAAAAGAGTCTCACTGCCTTGGCGCTCTGAACGAGTCCGTTCCTGTCCACCTTCACCTGCCCGACCCAATGTTCTAGACGGACAAGGCCGAGTCTGAAGTCGCGATATACAGGGAAGGTCAGGTTGAGCCCGTGGATGTTACTTGCGTTGTAGCCCAAAGCCTTTAGCAGCATGTTCTGGTGACAGGACTCTTCCAGTCGAGCGCAAACGTCACCGTAGGAAAACTCTTGTTCGTCATATTGCGCGGTCATCCTCCTCACACTGTCGTCCACGCGCAGGATTTCCTCAAGCGCAGCTTCCTTGAGAACGTTCGTTCCACACGTGAAGATTGCAGATGCATAGGAACCATCAGTGCTCAACCTCAGAGGAGAAAACAAATTATCATCATCGTCGTCGTCGTCCTCGCTGTTCAGGAAAAAGGTCTCATAGAAATGCTTCTCCATCTTTGCGCGGCCATTGCGTGGCGTAAACTGTTCCACGATGTCGTTGGATTTTCTGTCCTCGAGAAAGTAGAAACCAACACCGAGAGCCGCAGACAGACCAAGCGGGATGACAACGAACCACCATGGATGGCGTCCGATGAATCTGCCGACTTGTTCTAAACAAGATCGGATCGGTTTCTCAACACAGTTGGTGGTGAACATCATGATCACCATGAGGACCTGATATGCTCCGAGCGCTTAAATAGTGTTTTAATGGCCTTCCCATCGATAGCTAATGGCCCATATCAATCATTTCAAGCCCTACCTTTTCTTGATATCCTGTTATAAAGGTTCTGCTCCTTGATCGTCTGTGTTTTTCTCAGTCTTGGCTTCTCAGCTCCAATCATGGAGACCCACCAAGCTCTACTGTTTCAAGTTTTCCTGCTCTAACACACCTGACTCATCTCATAAATGGCTTCATAATGAGCTGGTGGGCTGGAGCAGGTTGAAACTGCAGGTGACCACCCCAACCTTTATACTGGATTGTTTTGTGTTGGAGCTCGGAGGAGGAAAACAAAGGTTCTTCTTTAGCTCTCAGTCATCTTTTAATTAGGTTAACAATTAGGAATTGTCTCCACGGCATAATCAGCCAGTGATATAGCTTTCTCTTAATAGCTGTAATTTTCTGATGCAGTGGTCAGGTATCTCCTGTATACCTGCAGGCTGGCGTCCACTTTGGAAACAGGACAATAAGCCTTTGTTCCTGGACACTGAGAACTATCCTCAGGAAAAGGGGGATATACTTATTCAGTATACTTAGTCATTCAGTTTGTGGTTATTCCTGTAAGAGGATTTATTTGAGAGTGTTTATATAAAAAAAAAAGAACAAAGACAGTGTTCTGGTATACTCCTTCTCTAACTTCTTTTCCAGACCCCTGATCTGGAAAAGCCATTTCATGTTGGCAGTTGCTCAAAGACACATACTTAACGTTGTTCTCAAATCTGAAGTTTGGAAAAAATTCCTGGATATAATCCTTTACATACTTGTTAGTATGTGAGAGCATAGAATTTAAGTATGTGTCTTGATAAACAAGGCAATTTCCTTTACTGCAGGACAGAGAAACGTAGCTTTTGGGCTGATATGAGTCTAGTCTGAGGTTTTTCTTTTTTTCTTTCTTTCTTTTTTTTTAGAGGCAATGTGATGTATTAATAAAATCTGTACTTAACTGCGTATGACTGAATATTGATTTTCCCGGACAGAGTTTAAGTTTGACGGTAGCCCTGTTTTTAAAAGAAATCCTCATTTATTCATAAACCATTATATTTTGAGGTGTGCGACTATTTAAAGATGAACTTGAATTATTTACTTTTAACCCAGTGGTCTTGGCCAAAATGCCACATAAGGATTCGTAGTGCAACATCATTTTAAGTGTGACCTATTTCATTGAGCTACTTTATTACAGCGAAATTGGCACGTTTATCAGTGTTTTATTACTGTGTCATACATATAAAATAAACAACTACGTTATTATAATACTTCATTATTTCACAATGTCACTACGTCGATAGATTATACCACATGCCATATGAGAAATGTTACAATTCCTGAAGTTTGGACGCTGCTAACCTATGATGTGTTTATGGTTATGTCTTAAATTGAGCCTTAGGAACTAGTTATGAATTACTATCTAAGGAACAAGGGTAAGTGACGTGATTAGGTCATAAAAGGGATTTGAATTACAGCAACTTTGGGACACTTCTGGAATAGTACAGCAGGAGCCTTTAGAAAGAAAATTGCTTTTATGAATATTATGGATACGCTTTTGCACTTGCACGTACTGTTACAGGGAAGATCTTTTCATAACACCAAATAAAAATGTCATTAAAATGATGCGATTTTTTTTTTCTCTCCTTTAAAGTGGTAATACAAACTGCAATCTGAGATACACGAGCTCGGTTGGTTGGGCCACATGTTCATCCTTATTTTATACACCCCGACACGGGGCAGTGGTGGCTCAGTGGTGAGGGCACTGGGCTACTGATCAGTGCTCCGCCAAGCTGCCACTGTTGGGCCCTTGAGCAAGGCCCTTAATCCTCCCTCCTCCCTGCTCCGGCTGTATCATGGCTGTATCATGGCTGTATCATGGCTGACCCTGACCTCTGACCCCAGCTCACCAACATGCTGGGATATGCGAAGAATCAATTTCACTGTACTGTACTTGTATATGTGACAATAAAGTAGCATTCTACTGAATATTATCTCAAAGACGTCAACAGGCCTCACGCCACGGGCCCCAGTGCGATTGCCCCCCCCTCCTGCACTGCCGGTAGTTATGCCACTGGCCATCAACCACAAATCTCCATCTAACAGCGGTGCTGAGGTCAGAAACTAACACAGAGAACTGACACTGATCCACACACACACTATAATGTGTGTGTTATAGTGGGATGTGTTATAGTGAAATGTGTGTGGGATCTCAGCACTGTGGATCCCACACACACACACACACACTATAATGTTTGTGTTATAGTGAAATGTGTGTGGGATCTCAGCACTGTGGATCCCACACAAACATTATAGTGTGTGTGTGTGTGTGTGGGATCCACAGTGCTGAGATCCACCATCTTAATAATGCTCAGTGGTGGTCCTATGACGGTCCCTTTCTATTGATGGACGTGGTAGAAAGGGTGGGAGGTAGGGAGGGGGCCAATACATTGTGCAAGAGCAACAGATGGGCTGCAGGCAGTAACCGCACACCTACAAGCAGGCGCGGCTGGGAAATCTGGCCCCTGTGACGTCACACAAACAGTGTGTGACGTCACGGCGCGCGAGCGGAGCCGCCAGTAGCGACAGTGAACCCGAGCAACATGGACGACGACGTGTTAACCACCCTCAAGATCTTAATCATCGGAGAGAGCGGCGTCGGAAAATCAAGGTAACGCAGGTTTAACGTGCAGGTCGACGTCGCGTTGTTTTAGAAACCAACTGCCCTGGGATACACACCGCGTCATCCGGCGTTTCCAAAGTTACGGAAACGAAGTTAGCATCGGACAGCTAGCATACGTTAGCCGTTAGCGGTTAAACGAGTTGTTTGCTGGATAGTCTTATTGACGAGGGAAAGTTCAACCAAGTGTCGCGCTCTCCACTTAAGTTAAATGTCAGTTTTCCGGAGTGAGCGGCCAAACGGCTCTTCGTAGGTTTAGCTAGTTAAGCTAAGCTAACGGGCATAGCAAGAGCCAAAAAAAAAAAAAATGCGTTCTTTTTTTTTCTCCACCTGTAATCCGGCGCTCGAGCTGGCGCGTAAGTCCCGCCTTCTTCGCTAGGATTGGCTGGTAGTTTCACCCTCCCGTTGGTGCGATTGGTCGGTCCGAACTATCAGCCAATCCCAGCGCAGGAAGGCGGGGTTTCTTCGGAAAACGGGTGGGGAAGAAATATGCTGTAGCTTCTGATACGTACACATGAAATTACGCTCGATAAATGCACGTTTTCGCTGTCGTCGCTGAGTTTTTGAGCTACACGTGAAGAATCTCCGATTGGCCACGGTTAAATTATGGCAATTCATGTTCACTACATTGGCATAAAATAAATCAAATAAAATGCTTCGTTGCAGCCAGACAACATGGCTAGCTAGCTTGCACTGTAGCCTGCATGACGTCAGTGTTGATCTAAAACTCAATTCTTTTCAGGAGACTTTCACTCTGAACAAGGATCAGGGTTGTCACACGTGTTATTTGATATTAGAATAGTTTTGGTACCTTTAAAAAAAAAAAAAAAAAAGTGTGTATATTGAGTTATTTTAAGAGTGGTGAAAACACACCCTATTGTTTTGACATTAAACTTCATTTAGTATAGGGGGGGGGGGATCTCATCCCCATCCCCTCCTCATCCCATCCCCTCCTCATCCCATCCCCATCCCCTCCTCATCCCCATCCCCATCCCATCCCCTCCTCATCCCCATCTCATCCCATCTCATCCCATCCCCATCTCATCCCATCCCCATCCCCATCTCCATCTCATCCCCATCTCTGTGTCTCTTCAAGTGGTTGACTGAAACCCACAGTTGTGTATTGGCAAGACCTCTTTCTTACAGACGGGTTGGCTGGAAAAGGGTGTTGCCTCACTATGACCTCTAAGCCCTATCTGGACGGGATTAGTTTTTCACGACGACGTCTGTAATAAAATATTTGCATGTCTCCTCTATGATAAAAACCTCTCGCATCCAGATAGGGCTTAGAGGTCATAGTGAGGCAACACCCTTTTCCAGCCAACCACACACA
>JAOUQW010000021.1:1979421-1990179 GCA_028565825.1 Olivaichthys viedmensis | reverse complement strand
TGCCACACGATTGGCTGATTAGATAATTGCATGAATGAGAAGGTGTACATGTTCCTAATAAAGTACTCGGTGAGTGTGTGATTAAATATATATATATATATATATTACACAAGACTTCAATATGTAAAGCGTTTTCATTAACCTGTCCAATCTCAGAGGCTCCAGATGAGTTTCTCTGTGTTTGGTTGAATCACAGCATTCACATTCTATTCTATTCTTGATCATGTTACATCAAACCTTCACCGATGGGGTAATAATAAACGTGGACATATCACAACCGTGATGTGTAGACTCAGGTCTTCTGAGAGCAAACGAGCCCTTTATCCTATCACCGTCAGCTCCTTTAACAGCCCTGTGCTTGGATTGCTAATCGCTTTTGGATAAAAGTGTACATTGACGCCAAATGAATAAATGTACACTACAGGCCGAAAGCAAGCAGGTTTTAAAGTTCATGTCTATTTATCAACAACCAACACAACACAATATGTTTGCTGTCGTCTAGTTTAACTGGGAACATTTTTCCAGAATATTCCAGATGTTTGCAGATTTTCAACACCTGTTGTTTTTATTACAGTTTAATCACTATTATTGCCCCAGACAAAAACAGACAGTTAAATGCTAAACAATGTTTAAAAAGCCACTCTTAGGTCCTAATAGGACTCTGGATGATTCTTTATTAAAGGCAGGTGCATTTGGAGGATAAACCAGTTACATTTCTAGATTAAAGACTCAAGAGACAGTGGTGAGATCAGTTGTAAGACAAATAGATGTTGTGTGCTACATTCAGGGTAAAAAGTGTTTTCAAGGGTTCTTTGAATAGTTAAGGGCTATTATCTTCTTGAGTATCTGGATAGAGATAATCCACATAAAAATACAAACGTAAATGCACCCAAGACGCATTTGAAACAGATTTAAATCCGATCCCTCAAACCACTTCAGGAGGTCCGAGACGCACTTTAGCCTCATGTTATACGAGTGTAAATGCATCCGTCTCTCCAAGCCACATTTAATAACCAAAAACCCCTCCCAATAGGTTGACACGCGGCTCCATGAATGCTAAAGTTACCACCTTTTAAAAACGTTAGCAAGATTAAAAACGGCACCAAAAAAATCACGATTTTGATACACCAACCATCTTATTCATCAAACAACTAAAAACCAGGAACAACACAGGAAGTTGGTTTTTCGAATGTAATGAGCTGATTTGCATATTAACGCGTAATACAGCAATAAGATTTCAGTCTGGCTAACCGGAGACGCTTTTGAGTGCAAGTCTAAGTGCATGGGGTTCAAATCTGATCAGGATAAACCACCAGGTGGAAACGGGGTTATTTCCAATAAAAGTCACAAACATTCCTCAATCCCCCATTGCTTGAAGTTTGACCAAAAATGTTAAAATACACTCTTCAAAAAATCCTAATTTGGTGTACAGCTTTCAAAAGGGGTTCTACTTGGAACCTTTTCAGAAAGGAAGTTGTAGGGGTTCTGTTGCCGGGTTCTACTTAGAGCCTTTTATGGTTTCCCCAGAGGGACAAACCAAAGAACCCTTTAAGGGTGCCAGATGGAACCTTTTATTTTTAAGAGTGTAGGGTGTTCAAAATAGTTTGAGTGGCAGTGTATGATATTAGAAGAGCCTTCATGTTATTTGTTGGTAACAGTCGCTTATATCGACCAGTTTTTAATGATTCGCAAACTCCTAGTTTAACACACCTCATTCAGTTGATCAATAATTCAGCAGCATTTAAATATGAGAATCAGGCGATTAGGTTTGAATGCAAAATCCAAAAACACATTAAGAGTCAGTAAGTCGTACGCACTTTTGCTTGAGACGTTTCGCCAAACCTGCGTTGTTCCGTGTTATAAAACATGTCTGTTATGTCTCGAAACAATAAAATATCTCCTGTTTATTTCAACAAAGTTAGCCTTGCATCCAAACTCCAAACTGTAACTGCAATCTGATGCGTTGTCATTGTTAACATTGTTCAGATGCCTCTCCAGGTAGGTGTGTTAAATCATTATTGAAGCTAAACTCTGTAGGCCAGTGGCTCTGCAGAAGCAGCATTAGAACACATGCAAAATGTATAAGTAAGCTACAAAACTGTATATAATCGAAACAACATGCCTATAGAGAGTGAAACATTACAGATGCAGTAGCAGTTACATTTTCTGGCCCACATGTTCCTGTGGTACGACTCCTCACTCTGAGGCGGTGAATCCTCACGGAGGAAACAGTGGCAAGCGATTTTTTTTCTTTTTACATGCCTCTGATGTTTCTCCATAGTTCCACTCTGGTTTGACTAGAATGTTTCCATTCACGTTCCTGCATGATGAAATGGCAGCAGGTTTAGCAGCAAACCAAGCGAAGCAGAAACACGCCAGCTCTTCCTGGCTGCCAGAGAGACGCTAAACTGTTTAACAGGATTGTTTTTTTTCTGCTGCCCGTTTTTCTATATGTTTAATGTGATTTTTTCTGGTGGATAATAGGATTTTTCTGGTCTGTCTTCGGCTTTCGGGGGCTGCAGCAGGCCGCCTGTCACTTTGACTGAAAACAGTCTTGGCAACGGCGAATGCCACAGTGTGTGGAAAAGTACCGAAGTCTGTTGCTCTAAAGCTGATAGAGTTGGATAGTTGAAGGAAAGAAAGAAGGCAGAACACAGAAACAAATGTCACCGCGGCAAAGCGTCAAGTGGTCCTAAAGTTGTTTAAAAGCCTTGATCAGGAATCAGGAATCAGGCCGAGTTTTTGGAACTGCAATAACAGAAGTAAAAAAAAAGAAAAAACAAGCAATGATAGAAACTGAATTAAAATGCCGAATATGCACATTACGTTACTCTCTGTTCGTCAAAAATGAGTGAATTTGATCACATTCAGCTTCATAAATCCTCCATTTCTTGAACTGAAATGCCAATTTTTCTCTTTGCTTACAATTACTTCAAATGACCATTTATGCTTGGTCATCGTAAAAGCCGCGACCACAGACGGCCCGGTTATTTTCAGACGGCTGACCAAAGCTGACCTCTCGAGAAGAATTCTAATGGCCATGCCACGTACCCCGCTAACACAATCTCCAGCTAAAAACTGCATTTCTGCATGTAAGACGTGAGATAAGATCAGCAGATAAGCACGGCCGCGGCCACCGCTGCTGTTACGTCCCATTACAGAAATGCAATATGTCAACGCTTTGCGGTCGGATACCTTATTTGGCTCAGACGCAAGCAACACAAATGACTTGCTTAAATTACAAGCTCCAAACGAAGAACATTCCTTAATTGTCCCGAACCGTTCCATAATGGCAAAGAGACAAAACCAACAGCGCAATAGAACCCTCGGAAAAAAAAAGGGCTGCGGTGGAAATTATGCAAGCGATGAATTAAACCTCCACGACTCTGGCCTGACAGAAACATTCTCCGTCCCGAGACGTTAGCAGGTGTTCCTATAAGCTACGACACCGCAGAGTAATAGAACTTTCCACCCTAAAACATGTCAAATAACTGCGCACATGGGTCATGAATTAGCACATCATCTTGGAGACGGTCGTTGTGTGACTTCGGCTTATTATGTTAGTTTGAAAGAACCACAGTTTTAGACTGCAGCCGTTACTGTGAGTAAAATATTCCAGCTACAATCGTTAACTAAGGAACTATAAATAACCAACAAGCTACTTCTATGTTCTTCTGTACAGCAACGTCACCGTTTAAAGGAGTAGTTCAGCGGAAGATTTTAAGTACACCATTTTCTGTTTACGCCAAATGTCGTCGATCAGCCCAGACATGTTTGGTGTCCAACATTTGCTTTGTTCATTTTGTACTGGAGCTACAAGGCTAATGTGTCAAATATATAATGGACGTCTATGTCACCCAAAATGTGTTCTGTAAATATTTTCCTCAGACCGCATCCAGTTGTTCAGTGGTGTCACACAGACGTGCTGAGGTGGTTTAGGACACAGTGAGACTAACTGTCATCTATAAACATGAACTAAACTTCACCGTGTAGCTGAACGCTGGAGCGTTATAGGGGCGGCCATCTTGGACAACCAGGATTACCTTTTTTCTTTTCAATTTGGTATCATTTCGTCCCCTAGGCCCTGCCTCCCAACATTTGAAGGCGGAATTGTACCAGAACGCAGGAAGCTATAATATGATAATGATATCATTTAGTTCTATTTTGAACTTAAATTCGGAGCAAGTACCTTACTAATGATAAAGACTTTTGCAACCTCTGGAAATGGGTCAAAGGTCACTGGAAGTCCCCTACCACTTTGCCAGCTCTGACCTGTGCGGTAGGTGAAGTTGGCCTCTGCTTCAGACGATGACGGCGACAGGAGCTCGTCGTCGTACTCGTTGGAGCTGAAGGAGCCTGAGTGGTTCCTCTTGCGCGAGTCTGTGTTGGAGGCCATGACATGGCGCAGGGAGTCGTTGAGGTAGCGGTTCAGCAAACTGCTCTTGTACTTTGGCGGAGAAACGTAATCGAGGCCTCGGCTCTCCTGGACCACACTCTTGCGTGTGGGCTGGCTGGACTCAGATTCACTGGGCTGCATCTGGAGAGGATTCTCGCCATCTGGGGCAATAAGAGATGCTGTTCTTCCATTAGGTGTTCATGATCAGATTACATGTGAAATCACGAGGTCAGAGAGCATCTCAGTACTGTTTCATATTCGGGTTCTGTAACTACACAGAGACCAAGATCATTCTGTACAGATAGATCAGAAAGTTTGTTTGGTCATTGTATTGCTACATAGAATATTTTTTACTTCACACATCGCAAAGGCGTGAATATACGCCTATGTTCTTAGAAAAACAGGGTTCTTAAAGGGTGCTTTGGATCGGTAAGGGTTCTAACCTTCTAAAGGGGTTCTATTTGGAACCTTGTTTGAATGAGAAGGCTTCCTGGGTGTTCTGGGAACGTTTTTACATAACACTTATAAATGTTCCAACAACGTTGCTAACATTTCTGTAATGTTAATTTGTGCCTAACTGGGGGAAAAAAAAAAATTGAGCATCGTTCTAACAATGTTTTTAGAACATTGCAGGAACGTTATTTTTGTAACATTACATCCTAACCTTCTTAGTACCCCGTTGAATACTTCCCTGAACATTCTGATATCAATTATTTTCTTCACACATCGCAAGGCGTGAATATAGACCTACGTTCGAAGAAAAACAGGGTTCTTAGGATGGGTAAGAGTTCTATCTTTCTAAATGGGTTCTATTTAGAACCTTGTTTGAATGGGAAACTGTTTTAGGGGGTTCTATATGGAAGCTTTGAGGCTTCACCCAGAGGGACAAACCGAAGAACTCTTTAGAGTTCTAGTTTTAACCTTAACTATTATTTTGTAGCCTAAACTGTTATTTATGATTGTTGTCATGGTTACATTCCAACAAGTGATTAGTCTTTTTACACAAATCTACTGTATGTTAAAGGTGTCCGAATAAGAAAAATGACAGACATCTGCCAGCCGATCATAAACAATTATTTTCGTAGCCAAGGTGTAAAATATCTTGTTATGTTATGACAAGTACCAATCATAACCTCCAGGGGTTAAATTCAGTGGGAACACAGGAGGGCGGAGCTCTGGCACTTTTGGATTATGTGAACGACGAGTGGTACTAAATTTGATTAAACTGTAAATAATTCTTAGAGAAATCCATTTAACTATTCGTTGTAAAAAAAATTGCACAGACAGACGACCCCTAGACGGCTACACGCTAGACTAACGTGCTGTGGCTCCAGAAATGGACCTTAACACTCCTGGCATTTCTTACTATCTCTCTTTTCTCTCTTACCTTCAGAAGCAGAGTCATCACTGCTAATGCTGAGCCTCTCGGCGTTGCCCTGGACGTATTTGTTGTAAAGTTTGATGCGTAGAGCCCAGCTTAGGTCGGGCTGTCGCACTGTGTTCTTCAGCCTGCGCCGGGCGTTAGCGAACCAGTTTGATACCTGCAAAATGCAAAATTTCACAACATGACAGCGTTTCCCTTTACTTATATAATGACTAATCAGTAAAGCCAGAAGTGCTGAATGAAATTGGACACTCATGAATTACTGAGCGGTAAGTCAACACTCATGAGTTTACTGTGGAATTTGACCAATCTGCAGAGACACACTGAATATGCAGCAGTAATGCAATTAAACCGAACTGGATGTTCATCTTATATCCTGGTGGACTTTTTAGGAAAGATCTCACTCATGTTTTTGACAGTTGAAGCTGCCTGCACTAATCTAAAGGCATCTATGCAGAGCGTTTGTGTGTGTGGTGTACATACAGTACTGTGCAAAAGTCTTAGGCACCCTAGGTGTTTTATATACATTTTGTCTTAGATGTTTATTTGATGTCTTCTGCATTAGTGTCATTAGAAAAAAGCACATTTTAGATTTCTAAACATTCATTTTCCAAAAAAAATTCAATGTTACAGAGTATTTTTTGTAAGTCATTAAAGAAAGTAACATATTAAGTAATAGAGCACTTTTTAGATAGATTCTGGGATTTGACCTGCAGAGACAGAAGCAAGTGAGAACCAAAGTTCTGCAGAAGAACCGTGGCGAGTTCTCCAAGATTCTTGGAACAACCTACCAGTCGATTTCCTTATAAAACTGCACGACAGTGTGTCTCAGAGAATTGATACCGTTTTAAAGGCAAAGGCTGCGAAACACCAACACATTGATTTGTTTTAGTTTTTTACTGTTTACTGCTCTTTATCGTAATTTTTTTTTATATTCAGAAACTTTTAATTTCATTATTTGTAAAAGTGTTCGCTTTACAGAATTTCCTGACATGTGCCTAAGACTTTTGCACAGTACTGTATGTGGGTGTGTGTGTGTGTTATGACGCAGCTTCCTCTGAACTCACCTGAACCAGGGTCATGTGGGAGCCGAGGGCGAGCAGGATCTTCTCGGTTTTGGTGGGGTACGGGTTGTCCCTGTGCTTATACAGCCACTGTTTGAGTGGCCTGGCCATGTCCTGTAGAGCCTGACGCTTGTGCCGCACCTTCCCTCCACTGATCACACAGAGAGAGAGACAGAGAGACACAGAGAGAGAGAGAAAGAGAGAGAGAGAGAGAGAGAGAGAGAGAGACAGACAGACAGACAGACAGAGAGAGAGAGAGAGAAAGAGAGAGAGAGAGGGTGAGTAATAAAGGACAGGTCTTCAATACACTGTTGGTTCTGTTTGCTTTGCATTCACTTGTTCTGGAGTTATGGTTTTAATTAGAAGTCAAGGAGTTCTGGTTAGTTTTCCATGATTTTAGGGGATGGATGAGTTGATTTCATTGGGCTCTCAAATGCAAACACCACACCTAGGAAATTACTAAATAACAGAGCCCTGGAAAGGCCACAATTTTTTATTTATTTAACATTTTGTTTGCACAATTTAGTTTAACGTGGCCACAAGATTCTAAATAGGGGTCACAAAATCACCATGTGCACAATGCACTTTTTTTTGCATGCTTTCAATTCGCTATTTTGAGTTCTTACATTATTAAAATTGAGCCCATATTTTGGTTAATTTGTGCTCTCCTTTAAGGAAAACATGCCCATGATTAAATGGATAAGCAGCCATCTGCTACAGTTACAGCTCAGTTTAACTGCTTAAAGCTCCATGTTATTATTCAGTTATTCATCCTAAAGCATATTATTTAGTAACTACAGTAAAGCTAATAGAAAAGGTGTGTAGTTACGATAGTGAGGAATATAAGTCTGGACCCACCGACAGGTCCTGGGAGTTTTTAAGTTCATCAGTCTACATTATGGATAGAGATTCTTTAAGTAAAGTGTGCTTTGGCATGGGGATGTGTTACAGAGACATATTGCGTGTCCTTGTTTTCTATGGCATCATTGTGAGTTAGAAGGCTCTAAACAGGGATATTAAGGGTGCAGGGCTTTACTGCTGTCAATACGCTGATTAAAATAAAGTCATGACTTGATTGTGGACATTTG
Organism: Olivaichthys viedmensis; assembly: GCA_028565825.1. Taxonomy (NCBI): domain Eukaryota; kingdom Metazoa; phylum Chordata; class Actinopteri; order Siluriformes; family Diplomystidae; genus Olivaichthys; species Olivaichthys viedmensis. Next base: position 1,982,247 of record JAOUQW010000021.1, on the reverse strand, counting down.
CAAGGCAACGACAGATTAAATGACTATAGATGGATGTACACAAAGTGTTTATAAAAGGTTAGCTGTGATTTTAAGTAAGAGAGATTTATGAACTACTTAAACTGAGTTGTAACTGTAGCAGATGGAATCGTGGATGCAAAATCGTGGGCAAAAATCAGCACAAATTAATCAAAACATGGGTACAATTTTTATTAATTCAATAACTTGAAATAGCAAATTGAGAGCATGAGAAAAAATAGTGTACATTACAATTTTGTGACCTCATGGCCACACTAAACTATATTGTGTGCACAAAATGTTACGAAAAAAATATTTTCCTGGCCTGTTCAAGGCTCTGCACTAAAATACATCTTCCCCACGATGCTTTACACCAGTATATAGCCAAATTAAAGCGTCAGCAAAGCGACACTAAAGTGCAATAGTGTTGGCCAGAATCAATCAGAGCTTGTCAAATGACTTGTCAAATCGAACTGCGCTTAATCCAAACCTCTGTCCAAATCCAGACATAACCTACTTACCTGTCCAAAATCTGAACATCTTTATAAATCCAAACATACAGTACTGTGCAAAAGTATTACGCACCCCACATTTCTAATATAAATGTTATCTTAGATGTTTATTTTACGTCTTCTGCATTCGCGTGTCATTAGAAAAGAGCAAATTTTAGACTTCCAAACATTCATTTAAGAAAAAATTCAATGTTACAGAGACATTTTTTAAATCGTCAAGGAAAGTAACAGACCACTTTTTAGTTAAAAGCATCATGGTGGCTTTCCCCAAGATGCTTAGAACAAGGGCCTAAGACTTTTGCACAGTACTGTATTAGCGGAACAATTCAAAAAGTCAGAAATGTCAGAAAAATCATTTATAAACAATATTTACGGAAAATGCCAATACTTTAATATCTTTACAGAATTATCTACATCTGGACGTCTTTACAGAACTGTCCAAATTCAAACGTCTCTACACGACTTTGTAGAATCAGTAAATAATTGTAACAAAAGAATAAGAGCATCATAAAGTAACGTAAATCGCAAAAGTGAGTGTAACGCCTCAAAGCTCCTGTATACGCAACACTATGAAAGACAAACTGGAGTCCGAAATCTCAGAGATACTGAGCAAATCGGAACTTCACCAAATGTAACATTTAAAGAAATGGCTTATTAATGAATGTTCTGAATGCATTTGCTTCACTTGAATCGGCTGATTGAGTTAAAGCACCATCATGTGAAGCAAAGTTCCTTTAAGCAGCAGATGTCAGTGTAGAGTAAGAGCTGCTTACTGCTGGTGTCCTCTTCCTAAATGCGACCGCAGTGGCACAAACACAAGCTTCTCTTCACACTAGCAGACTGAACTCACGATCAACAAACTGAGGGCAACTGCATGCATGCACGACTTGACTGTTAGTCTGTCTCATGCACGTTCGTCAGAGCATCATTTATATAACTGTCTCATGTATTGCATTTACAACAGAGGCACCTGATGGGCAAAAACACAATCAAATAAATATAAAAAGGGACAGAAGTGACATTTGATAAAATCTTTACATGAGAGCAAGAACAAGCTTTGATCATACTTTGCCCTGGCTGAATTGGGTCTTTCAGGTTTTTCAAGTTTAACGTCTTTTAATAATTCATCCAATGCTGGCTGAAAATTCAGGCATCCTTTTGTGCCTGCATAGCTTTCATTTTGATATATGTATAACTGGTTTTTTTTCTCGCCCACTCACGCCTCTCTGCTTCCTAACTCTCAATATGCAATTCGTCTGAGAGCACTGGAGTCGATGTAAATATCAAGCTCTGTGGTTTACAGCATAAAGCATGCACTGGATATGTGTGCAGTTTGCAGTCATTTCATTAGAGAGTCCATTCGCCTCAAAGTCATGCTGATATTGTAAAACAGGCAGCGCATACCCCTGTCTCCGGTGCTGCAGAGCTCCCTCCATCCTCTTGGGCAGTGAATCTGCATGCTGTCCATTAAGCACTTCTAAATAACTCAGGCTCTTCCTCTCGACAGCTTTTTCACGCTCCTCGAAACTCAGCCGCTCGTCCAGTTTACTGAACACTAGTGCACTCATCTTTGTAGGTGTCCAGTCTCATCAGCCAAAAAATGATGCTGTGGCTCCACAGATATATCCAAAATCCTCTTCCTGCAATGGTCCTGTGGAAACGCAGAGTTAACACACATTTAGGAGTAACAACATAAACAACAACAACAACAACAACAAGGTTGCAAGAACAGCATCAGTTAAAGTGTGCAAATAAGAGTCAGGTGAAATTCTCTTTAGGGGGTGTGTGTGTTTCCCCAGTTCCTATTGAGTTCCTACACACATTTAATGCATGCATCTTCACAGTGCTATAACATGCACATGAAATATAATTATAAAATGTAATACTGTAGTACTGGCATATTAATGCAATTAAAGTCGATTTAAAGCATTGGAAAAAGTTTATACTCTCAGGATATTTACGGATCCAGAGCATCACTCACTCCCGGCCGCGTTCCATCAGCTCGGAAATCCTAATGACGACTGCGCTCGCGCGCGCTACTCACATGCACGCCTCTGTCTGGCGCGCGCGCGCACACTTCCGCGCGCCGCACCGACAGACTGGACGGTAGACCGGCACTGCCCCGACCGATGAGAGGGAAAGCTCGTGCTTCCAGATGAGATCTGCAGCCCGCAGTCCCAACCGCATGCATATACAATTAACACCAGCACGGACAGACAGACAGACAGATAGACAGATATACAGACACATGCACGCACACACACACACACGCACACACACACAGACACACGCACGCACACACACACGCACGCACACA
>JAOUQW010000021.1:1941141-1968253 GCA_028565825.1 Olivaichthys viedmensis | reverse complement strand
AACAGTGTTCCTGATGAAGCTCTGCACACTCTCACCATCTTCTCAACCAGCTTCATGAGGGAGCTTCACCCAGGAGGTTTTTCTTAAACTCCCCAAATAGACAGAGTCACTTGTTGTTCTGCTTCTCCTAACGCTCGAAATCATAAACTACTGGTTTGGGAGAAACAATTTAATTTGAAGTACAAAAACACTTATTTTAAAAACTACATTTTGATTGAGAAATAAATGTATTCTTGGACATTAACTTCACTATTTACATTTGTCTTAGAAACACATTTTAACCATAAGCCTTTATCAAAATGTCTTTAAGACAATGAAAAATATATATATAATTTTTTTTCTTTTTTTTTTAAATACAGAATTTTATTCAACTGACTCTTGTTATTCAATAATACATTTTTTAAAACTTAAACAAATCCACTTTTAGTTGATAAGAAATTGCCTGTATTACATATAAAAATACCGGGAGTAATCAAACAACTGGCCGAGCTTACAAACTTGTGTCCTGCCTCTTCAACCAGCTCGTTACACAGAGAAAAGCACTCTACAACAAAATATATAGGCATGATTTTCAGAATAAAAATCACTTGAAATGTGTTTTATACACACTAAGGAATAATACAAAAATGCCTGAAAATAATAAAATATAGCACCTTTAATGTCAGAGTAGTCAAACATCAGTAGGCGACATCAAATCAGAAGACATTTGGTGTGATAAATGATATAAACATTTTTGTCACTGGCTAATTTGACTAATTATTGCCCTATTTAATAGCACTGTCTTAAATAAGCTTAGTTGAAATCCATTTAGAGACAGAGCTGTGAAAATTGCAAACTTTGCTAAACAGATCTAATAAAATTGAGATACATATCATCGCTGTCCAATGAAAATTACTTATCTCCAAAAATCCAATTTTTCAGGAGCACAAAAAAACACTTTTTCATAGGGAGTATCATACACAATAAATCTGAAATTGACGGTGTGATTTGTCAGCTTTTCATTGGTCATTTAGATGTCAACTGCTGTGCTATAGAGGTTTTTGCCAACATTCCATATTTGAAAAAAAAAAGGCAAAAAGTGGAAATACGTGTTTTTCATTGGACAGGCAGTCTTCATAGTTAGTCAATCTGCAATCAACACTGGATGCATTGTAGTCACTGTTAAAATATAAATATCAGTTAATAGCAAGTTGAGAACAATGTTGATAAAGCAAATAATAGCTTATAAAAATAAATAATATCTTATAGCTATATCATCGTTTTCATTGCACGAAAAGCAAGATACTTCAGCAAACACAGCGAGCTTTCGTTCGGGATCATTGCGTCTTTTTTGAGGCAGTGTTATTTCAAAGGGTGCGTTCAAAACCTTCTGCTGCACAGCTAATTTAAACAACAGTTCAGATTCGCTGTTACGCTCTCTGGCAGCCCGACTGCTCTGGCCTCCAAATGTCATTTAACTTCTGAGCAGTGCAATAACACTGTGTAGCACACAACTACATGAGTGTACATGAGGGGAAAATGGTGTATTAATAGTGTAATACATTTCTAAATGGACTTCTTGTTCCCAGAGCTGAGCCTGACAATGATTTTATTAAACAAACATAAGGCCTGGATTAATGTGATATCCATTTATAAGCATCCGCTTATCCATCTTTATCTGGGCATCACGAGTCTTTATGCATCTTTCACTTTGTGGATAAAAAAAAGAAAGAACCCTGATTCTAAGAGCCAATGCCCAGTGGTGACTTTGGCTTGATGAATTGCCGTCTGAACGTGTTGGGCTGTGCCACGTGTGCTCCCTAACGTCCCTGGGTGTTTAAACACTGTAGTAGCTATATCATATAATTATGACTTTGCCATCAATCATTCTTTTTCATACTAATGCATCATTAACCCAACAAATAGTTCCCATATGTTCCTCCAAGCCCGACTGCTTTCCTGCGGACTCGCGCAGGCCGCGCTCCACATGCTTCCTGCACCTCACGGGCTGCAGCGGGTTTCATGGATCAGGGTCATGTTTGTTAGTCAAGAACCCCATCCATAATTCAATATTTTGAGACTCTGCAGGCTTTTCTCCATTGACCGGTTCCTGAGCGGTTCTGTGCGTCGCTGTAAACAGCACTTCAGGCTCTTTGAGTTAGCACGGGACATGATCAAACCCGACAGCCGCCGGCTCACTTGTCTCATTCCAGCGCTTCCTTGGAAGCTGATGTTTTTATGTTCGCCCGTAACTCCGTACCGGAATCCCCTGTAGCACATTAACCTCTCCTTACTTAGCATCATGCTGATTTCCGCCCGCGGACTATTTTATGCCTTTCACGCCTAATTGACTGCATGATCTGGAGGAAAAGTGGGTCTTTCTGAAAACCTTTCCTTGTTAGACTCATCATGCGCCATGGTTTGCCAATGATGTACACAGGACAAACGCACCTGCAATCACAGCTCTCATTATTGTCATTCGTGACTCCCTGGCTGCTCGGTCACGAGCCTAAATGGAACATAATGAGGCACGGGGGTTGGTAATGAACCTGTCCGGAAGGTGGTGAGGATGATGGCGCCCTCATTCTCCAGTTCTGAAGTGAGTAATTGTGCCAAGCTCCTGTTGGTCCATGTGTAAAGCAGCTGCCAGCCCTCAACACAGCTCAGTGCCAACACAACGAGTACAGAAACGTATGGATATTCATTTACTTTCGCTCTATTAGGTCATTAATATCATGGAAAGGACTTGGGCAACGTTACCTGACTTTAAGTTGGCCTAGACTACACTGTTTCAGTTGGATTAATCGGCGCCGAGTTCATCATCCACCTTTTACTGTCATCTCTATTTATCAACACCAGAAAGCCTTCAGCACCCTCCCGATATCCTAACGCGAACCAAGGTCAACAAACCAAGAGCGTAATCCTCCAAAAAAGGCCATCCAAAATGCAAGACCAGACATACAAATTAGGATACGGAAAATGAATCTCCCCATCGCGGCGGAATAACACAACATTTGGCTGTGAGCGTAGGAATTTTGTAAGTTATTTTTTAGTTTAGCAGCTAGCGAGGCAATCTGTCTCTCAGAAATGCCAGTTTTTAGACTTATATGTACAACAGTGAGGTTAGAGAACTTTCCAGTATGAGATGAAGTCTGCCTGTTGGGAAGGTCAACGTCCTGAGAGCTATATGTGTTTTGTGCTTGTAACGGCTGACTGTAATGTTCAAGAGTGTCACGGCAGCGGTGGTTTCTCGACCATCTCAGCTGGTGGGGCGCCAGGGTGGGCCCAGATGCACCGTTAAGAGGGAACATTTAGGAACAAATGTGCAGCTTATTGACAGGTTAAAAGAACAGCTTATTGACTAGCGAGGGAACAGATTACCTAGCCAGCTAGCAACCTAATGTTACACTGACAATACATGCACTGCAGTCAACAAGATGTTAGAAATGATCACAGACTGTTTTATCGCGCATGCGCATGGTCGGACTTATGCACGGGCTAACCTGGGTTGTAGCCCAGGGCCCCGTGCAAAATGGGGCCCCAAATTAATCAAGACCTATGAATAAATATTTGGGTTTTCAGTCCAGCGATCGGAATATTTTCTAAGAAATATTTCCACCGGCTCGTTCAAGTTCAATACTTTGTTGAAAGAGGTGCTTTGATTTGCTTAATTATACGTCAGTCATATTTGGCTTTTGTTAATTGCTTTAAGATTTACCAATGGCAGGGTTACGAACTCACGCAGGTGCAGTCACGTGAGATTTGATTCAGCGAGCGAATTGTCATCATGTCGGATAACAGAAAATAGTTATGATAGTGGAGTGCAAAAAAGAAAAGGAGGAACGTGAAAGGAAGATGCTCAAATGAATTCCAAAAACTGACTGAACTTTTCAAATCCACTATGCGACTCCAGCTGTGGTACTATCATCATCAACCTCTCCTCAGACTGGCGCATGCAGCACGGCAGATTCATCAAGTAACCTTGTCTAAGCTAAGCTGTGTGGGCTACGTAGAGGTTTGGTTCGGCCAAGGTGGTGGCATGGTGGCTGACCTGATCATGACCACTGTGCCCCTATTAAAGATTACTTGTATAAGGGGCCCACAGGGGGGTCCCACCATGTTATAGCAACAGCACTGGTCCGCCCCTATTAAAGATTACTTATATAAGGGGGCACTGGCCCTTATAGACCCCCCCAAAACTGCCACTGTGTTGTGAGTGGCTAATGTAGTTACACCAGTTCCTGAAGCTAACACCAGAATTACAATATGAATAATGTCATTCTAAAAACTTTGTAGTTTCCATGGCATTTCATTAGATTAAAGAAGTTATGCTTAACATGCACAATGCATGAAAAATAAAAAATGTACATGTTCTTTACAGCTAACTTCAGCCCCTCAAAAGATAAGGGACTCTGTTCCTAACACAAAACTCACCCAGCAAACATAACTGGGCCATAAGAGTGTAAACGCCACGGAAGGACGACTCCAGGTGGCCTCGGCCTCTCTCACAGGGTAGGAAAATAAACAGCTTTGAATCACTACACTGAGAGTTCATACAACCGAAAACGCTAGAGTCCCTGGCTGAGTAGCACCTCCTCTGAGGATCTGTGGGCTTTCCTGAGCACTCAAATCCCCTGGTCCAACCTCAAGTAAGAGGCACTAGAGATAAATCTCTACTGCTTCTGGACTTCACCATGGCTTAAAAGTAAAAGTGTTCATATCTGCTTCAGGGTTCAAAGTGGATTATATTCTTGCTTTCCTGTACTGTATCTTTCTGTCTGACGTGTAAAATCTAGCAAGGACATGACCTAAGAACACCCAGGAGAGGAAGTGTCCTGTTTTCGGAATCACGTCTCACTTAAAATGGCCGTATTACAAGAGCCACATAAAACAGTGTTTTCCTTGGAAATCAGGTTTCACTCTGTTCATGCCAAAACATACTCACTAAATCCATAGAAGACGAAATGCTGGTTGTGACCACAATAAATAGTCCTCATTAGGGGTATATTTAAAGAGCATTAATTGCAGCCTTATTTCCGCAACGGAGCATCAGGGGAACTGACTCATGAATCTGTTTTTAATCTGAATTAGTTTTTAATATATTTCTGATATATATTTTTTAATATACGTTTGATTTTCATCAATGATATTGTATGATATAATTAACTCGAAATACATCCAATATAGTCAAAAACATCGTGTGACAAATATGTATCTTTTTTACTTTTTAGACAAATTTGCTTCTATAACTCATAAACCTAAATTAATAACAAATCTTTCAACAAATGTAAGTGATCCAAAATTTCAACGACCAGTGTAACCACAGACAGGAAACGCCAGCGAAATCCAGTTCCTTTCTTGGTTATTTGGTGGCCGTATGTACACTTTGGTTTCAAAAAGGCCCTTTTTGTTGTTTTTATGCAAAAGTTCCCCAGAAGAATGCTATATCGTGTAATTCTGAGCACTTGAATAATCAGCTTTGTTTCTTTAACAATCTTGTCATGAATGTATTATTCACATAATGAAGAGCAAATATTATTTTTTCCTCCAATAGAGAAAGTCACATTTCAAAGAATTCCCCCACAAGTGCACTGCCTCCAGGCATTAACAGCTCGCAGACTCAGAGCCGTAAAACAGCGCTGGCCTGTCTGCCCGAATCCCACCGCAGCCATTATGCAGTTTGCACGGCTATTTCCAAGGCCTACGTATATAATATATACATACTGTACACGGCACGGGAGCCTGAGCTATGGAAAAACACATTTTTGTAATCCCAGATTTGGGCCGAAGGGCCAATTGAGTGATTTGGTCGGAGGTGAATGGGCGGTCTCCGTGGCTCTTTATGTTCTCTCTGGTTCTAGTCCATTAAACGTTGCAGGCCTGTGGCTCGGCTCACACGCCACGCCAGCGTCCTGCACCAGCACCAGCACCAACCGATCGGATGTTGCCGTAAAATCACATCCCAAAGAAAATAAGAGCGTTCCAGCATACCTTTATTATCACACCAATGTGCAAATGTAAAGGTGGGCAAGGTGACAGCTGAGGTCTGAGAACATCTAGCCCACCCTTACATGATGTGTTTGTGTGTTTTGGAGAGGCGATTAATGGAATACAGTTAAGGTCCAAGCTAAATTTCTGCTCTTTGTGGGAAAAAAGTAGATGTTGTTGGCAGATGTTGTTACGTTACTTTTTAGTTCTCGGAAAAACCCCATGGCGAGCTTTGTGGAGGATGTATGGGGGAGTTGGTTAGCTGGTTAGCATGTCCGGCCTATCGGTTCCACAATAACATGCTCATGATGGAAGGATCCCACTTCAGAAGTAGAAAGGTCTTTTATTTACCAGCAGGGAGCAGATAAATTGGATCGTGAGTCCCTATTCAGGATTGGATAATAATCATGATTTAGAGACCCATGAGGGACAACATTGGTCCAAAACGTCCAAAATGGGAGAAGGTTACACTTTGGTGGAGGTTCTTACACAGAAGCAATCTTTGCGTGCCATGCTTTGGAAAGATGATTGAACATGCAGATTCGGTTGAGGTTTATATTCATTACAGTATTGCTTCCAGTCAGGTGGTGCGGTTGGTTTAAACCCAGTGCCAATTGGTTTCATTTGCTGTAGTCGCCTGCGAGGAGGGTCCACCAATTGAATCAGTTATAATTGATTTTGAATATGTTTAGAATATCTGCGCTCACATTTCAAAGAGTGAGTAAGTGACTGATTTGTTTTCTTTCATAGCTTCCACAAACGTGTTTCATCAAAAACGTCCAGCTGTCAGGATAATTACACGCTCAATCAGCATTTAGTCCTGCCTTTTTTTAAAGCTTTTTTATTTTAATTTTTTACATCCCACCATTTTTTTTTCTGTACGTAGTCAACACAATCGTGGCAATCATAAAAAGGGTGAGCTCTTTACGTCTGCAAATGCCCAACTGGACAGAACATGTGCAGAACACCTCTAAGCTCCGAAAAAAAGGCCAATGGGTTTATTCTAATCCACAACGTAATCAATCCCAGCGTGCCGAAATTTCCAAGCCGTTTATGCGTTGAGGAAACGCCATAATACCACAAAGTGGGACAAGTTTATAAAAATGCTAAATCAAACACTTAGCTGGTACAAAAGAACCCTGTTTTGGCAGCCTGAAATGTTTGGAATCAAATATGTCGGCTTCCAGAACAAAACAAAACTTTCCCCCTTTGCCATTATAGTATTATGTTGTTGATTCATTGGCATTATAAAAACAGTCTGATTGCGTGGGTTTTGTTACTGAACATGATGAAAACACAGGGATGATGTGTCTGTTTAACGTGTCATATTCTGTAAACTTAAAGTACTCTAACTTTCAATCGAACAAATGGCTATTCATTTCATTTTTCATATTTTTAGGCCGCTGCATAATGACAGACTCTAAAACGAGTTTTGTACTATGCTTCACTTAAAGGTACAGTTCAGCGAAAAATGCTCTAAAAAGACCATTGGGTTTGAGTTACCTCCATTTAACTTGCAGCACTTTTCCACTGGATAGGGCAGTACGGCATGGTGCAGTTACTAATCCAAAACCAGTACTATTCGTATCCTGGCCGAGTTCCTGTGTCATATACATAACTTTACCTGCAAAAGCAGAAGTTGTTGTTTGGAGGTTGTGGGGTAGAAATGATTGATGGGCACAATTAGTAAAATACTACTTGAAATTAGCAAATTGATTTTCTTTGACACAAAATAAGAACAGGCAGGAGCGTCACTAGAGATTGGAACGACCCCAAAATGTCTGTTCGTCATGAATGTTTAGAGTAGCAATAGGCATAAAATAAATCAAATAATATGGCTATTTGGTTAAGTTGGCACACTGTAGATCTTTCTCTTCATAGTTTGCATTAGACACCAATCTAATATGACTTAAATGCTATCCATCCACAGGCACGTGAGTGTTATAGGACCTATCCACTTTTCTTTACCTCACGTATCAATAAATCTAAAGTGAACTATCTAACAAACAGGTAACAACTGGGTAAAAACTCGATAGCTAGCTATATTGACCATAATTAGCAATAAATTCATATTATAGCTAGGTATCTTCATTCTGTAACTACTTACTATTTCACTCTGTATATAATGCATTTTGAATAAGTCCTAATGTTAATCTTAGTAAGCTTTTAGCCAACATCGTATCACAACTTCAGCAGTTGGTGACTGACGTTACAGTCTCTACTCTCAGCCTCCGCCAGGTCCTAGCACCTTGCTATCTCGGTATATTGTGAATTTGGAGACGTGATGCCACAGTTGAATAATGAAGAATGAGAAAAACTATTGATTTAAACTATTAATGTACATTTATTTGGGGGGTTAAAGAACATTTAGGGCGGCTAAAGCCCCCTAAAACCGGTCTAGCAATGCCCCTGACAACAGGCATATTGCTTATTTTACGTTAAAATGTGTGTAGCGCTGGCAGGGCAAGTTATTCAGCATGACCAGCAGGTTTGTTGTAAAGGCGACAAACAACACAAACAAAGCCAAGAGTGAAAGTATTTTAATCTTATTTAAAATAGAGAAACATTTGAGTGCAAATTTGGTTAGACGACATTAAAATACAACACAAACACATGAAGTCACTGAATTTCTGTGGCTGAATCTCAAATGGCGTTTTTTATGAGGCATTATAGTGGACTATACACATTCTACAATGCCATTATGTCATACCCTTTGTAGTGAGCAAAAACAGAAAGAAAAAAAAAAGAACACAAAAAGAAGCCATTTGGGATTGAGGAACGTAAAGATGGCAGATTTTACGTAGATCATGAGTAACATGAGAAATGTAAAATTGAGTTAAATATCACTGTCAAGCAAACATTATTGTGGGTAAATAAATATTAATTGGTATGACAAAACTGTGATGTTGCCTCTTAACTCTAACTTTGGCAGAGAGTCACTACACTACCACTGAAGATCGATATGCCGTACTGTCCAGTAGAAAAGCAGTTCTAGCCAGAGACATTATCAGGACAATTCTTTGATGATTGACCAATCAATGGATTGCACTATTTCTACCTCCACCCATATGCCCCTATTCGGCATGTATGGTATCCTGGCAAGAAGTGTAACCAAATTCATTACAGGTACTTGTATAGCTTACTTGGCAAAGGAAACAACAACAAAATGTGGGATCACAGATTCTGGTGGAAAAGCGCTAATAGGCTTTCATGACATTAGCCTTATAGCCAAAGATCATACGTAGGTCACTGCCGCTGAGTCTATATCGTCTTCTTCAGATAAGGTGACACTGAAAACTGCAACATCCTCATCGCCATCGAAGTATGCCACCATATTGTTTAAACGGACAACAACAAAATACACACTTTTACATATTAATACTTCCTGTTTACCACCCCACCCACTTTGATGGGCTGCCTGAAAACAGTTAAGAACCTCATACATGCTTCAAGCTTTCAGAAGTTCCTTTCAGGCGGCTCCCAGAAGCACTTCTAAAAAAAAAAGAAAAAAAAAGCCCATTTTACACCAGAAGCAACTGCAACCGCTCCGCGACGCTTTTAATTTTACACCGGCCACGGAGCATTTATTTCTATGCACTGGTTTAGTAAATATAACGTGCAAATATCTGTACTGACCATCAGATTATTATAAACATGCATTACCACTGTATATGATCACAAAGTTTGTTAATGCAGTTAGATTTTAATTTCTACGCTCTGTGGCAATTAGAACTTTCCGAAGTTTGAATTTTAACCGACCCCAGAGCGCACGCTGCTACAGTAGAGCTACAGGCTGAACTATAGCCCATGTGCTGTTTAGATTATGGCCATACACTGCAAACTACAGTAACAATATTGTATTCTGTATTGTTTCTAGCTAGAAACCACGCCCGTGGCATGCGGCAGAAATAGAACCCAAGCGGGAAAAAATACAGCACTCGTCCGGTGTAAAATGCCATATTGATTAACATGGGAGTGTATTGGAAGCGGCGCCTGATGTAAAATGGCTTAAGTCAACATGGTTGCAGGCTCGAAACATTTGAAAAAATTTGCACGATTCAATTTGTATGAAAAGTTGTTAGGGTTAGGGTATGTGTTCATACCTTTTCTTATGACTTCATTTGTCTGAAATTTAATGAAGCATGAACCAGCCTTTTATACCATTTATAAGATAATTGATAATTGTTCTCTTTGCCCTCAAGTGTGCAACTTGTTTCACTCAATAATCTCCATAAATATGTTTAATTGAAAACGTCCAGCCGTCAGAATAATTCCACACTTGTTCAACTGGCCATAAGATGCTCTACTTTCTCTTAGAGAACTTTCTGGAAGAACCTGGTCCAGGAACGTTGCTTGGTTTTGGCAGCAACGCACACACACAACGCGCTGTCCAACAGAAAGCGCGGCCCATTGGAGACCATTTCATCCACTCAGTCTCAGAGCCAGATTTATTAACAAAAAAAATAAATCTTTAGCACATCTGAGAACGGTTTGCATTTGCGGTTTCAGTAGCATGATCAATGACCGGCGCGCAAAAAGCACCTCGACCAATCACTGCCTGTCCTGCACGGGTGTAAGTTGTGACTGCGCTAAACACTTTTGGAAATCGGGCGCATCCGTCACTGCATCAGCCTACTTAAAGTGTTATGTTTGGCCCAGCTCGGATGAATTCACATCAAATGACCTTATCCATTAGTAATTAGGCAGTGTAAATATAGTGCTGCGATTGCTCTTTTTCACCTGGTAGGCTGCTAATAGCACTCCTGTTCCACTCTCATTAAGATGGAAGATTGTTTCTTTGTATTGGCCCAAGCACAGGTAGGGTTTGGGAAGCCAGTGCTATTTGTTAAACTACGAGATAACAAACCCGTGTCATGATTATAATGAAACAAATAGTATGCGCCAATCACTGCTGAATACAATGGTAATACAAAAAACACATTCGTCAACTACAGTGCAGTCGGATCTGGCCATATTTTTGCAGGATTCGTGTGGAGCAGCCTGGACGATTCAACACACTCCTGCCTCGCTGTTCAGATAGCCTTTTAATAGGGATGACATCAGCCCGTGAAGGAACCTGACCTCTCGTAAAGCCACAAACCTCGGGCTCCGTGCCCTTCCTCAGTTCTCCTCGCAAAACCAGACACAGTATCTGAAGTATCTCGCTCTCCAGATCTTTCACTCTGTCTCACGTTCTCTTGTGTTAAATGATTATAAATCAATTAGGCTACAATAGTCTAGACTGATTGACAGTGATGTTTATGATGGGCCATGACTGAACAATAAATATATTCAGGTACTTGGAAACGTCTAGATCTTAGATAAGTTTGTAGTCTCATCTATAAGCATAATTTTCCTGAATGGGAAAATGCAGAGCATTAAACCTGTATAATGCAGTAGCTAACATGGCTAATGCAGTATCTCCAGTGAAAGGCCCATTCAAGAAAAGCCTCGTACTGTAGCCCAAGGCTCGTAGACACACTGTTCAGGGTTCACCAAGTAAAATGAGATGTGGACCATGGGATTTGGAAAACAATCCAATTTGTACTCTTGTTTCTGTGATGTACATACCAATAGGTAGAGACCCCCGGTTACAAGGATAGTCTGTTAATTCAATACATATCAAATATTTTGGATTCTGTTTTCACTCTGGCTTCGTTCGAGGGCAAAAGTCAGGTATGAGTGGGCTTTCCCTTCCATTGTCCCACCCAGGCGGGCAGCCAAAATGACCCAGTCGCTCTTTGATTCTGCTTTAATATACTGAGCGCTGGAGAAAATAAACTCTGCTTCCCTTCCTCTGGGTGATGAAGGTCCCACTGGCTTCCAAAAGACCTCTTTCCTTTCAACCTTTCTGTTTCAACTCACTCCTACCAGATCAAACGCTTCTGCAAAAGAAAGAAAAAATACTGCAGGACCTCTTGACCCTTTTGGCTTTCCACACAAATACACAAAACAAAAGGCAATATAACATGAGGTGCTTTGTGCTTCGGACTCATGGATCAATTTCTCCATCAATGGCTCCAACTCAAAACATTGAGTCAACGCTACGCAAAAAGACAGAGACCCATTTAAATCATTGAAAGCCTCGGGCCATGGTCAGCATCAGAAGCTAATTGGAAACCTGTTTGTGCTTCAATGGAAATGTCTGGGGCACGTACGCTGGAGCTACCTGGATGGGTTTCAGGGGGCATCATCCAGAGTTCATTCCTGTAGTCACGAGTTAAGAGCGATGATCGTGGCCTTGCTCTACCCCACTTAATCCAAATTGAGAACACATCTTGTTATGGAGAGTCCAAGTCTGCTTGCAATTAATGTCCAAACATGAGCTACAGCAGTACACAAAAGCAGAGGGAGTGTAGGAGTAGCGCACGTTCTATAACAATTTACATGCAAGAACTGTATGGAGACATGAAGACATTACGAAGGTTTGCTTTCCAACACACATACATTTTCAGCACAACAGTAATATACAGCAACTTTTGACAACATAATAATCGTAATAAACAATATAACTTGATTTGAAACGATCTCGCAATCACAATGTTCTGTTTCTGTATCTGTTTAAATATGACAAAAACAAGTTATTATACGGTTTATTCCATCAGTTCACATGACATGAATTCCACTTTTTTTTAAATTTAAGACCGAGCCCATATTTATCTTTTAGAGCTTCGCCAGTTCCTCTCTAATTTCAGTGTTTTCGTATTTTTGATTAAGTAGTCACGTTTGTCCTTCATAACCTGCCACTTTTGATTCAATATAATATTATCATAATTAATATGACTTGATTTTAACTCCTTTTTTATATATAATTTTATATATAATGACAAAAACAAGTTATGATACAGTTCCTGCATGACACTTTTTAAGGCCGAGCCCATATTTTTGGGATCCAGTTGGTTTCCTTTTCGAGCTTCTCCAGTTCGGCTCTAATTTCAGTGAATACCATGGCCAGATCGTCATTGATGATGATCTTCTCGAATAAGCAGCCATATTTGTCCTCCATTGCCTGCGCGGCGTTAATCATATCCTTAAAATCCGTCTCCTGTAAAATGTGGTACAAATGAGTTTTACATCTGGACTAAGTGATCTGAGGGCTGACAGTACAACTAGCGGTGTATTAGCTTAGCAATAAACAAACTGTGAACTCTTCTGGAATATTACATTGCCATTGTAGTCCAGTGCCAAGTTTAATTCAGTTATATTTCATTAATAATGTTGAGTATTAAAGTTTGAACAGACCACTACAAGAGCAGAGATGCGTCCAACGGCGACAGTGTCCGCCATATTTTAAAAGGGAAAATGACGTTTTATGGATTCCCGAAACTGCACACGCTATGGTAAGACACATCTTGCCCATAAATATGTCCGGATCTTTCTCATAAAGGTATTTCATTCCTTAGTTTAGGAAACATTATGAGTCGTACTGGAATAAAGTGGACATAATTCGGGAGACAGAAAAGATCGACAGTACCGTCGAGTTAGATCATGACCAAAGCAAAGGTCCAAACGGTCCTTGTTAAATAACTAACAGGCAGTCTGGCCTGTAGTGTCCGAGGTTAATATGGTTAATATGGAAAGATTTTTTGTGGCACTTTTGCACCACAGGACACCTCGGAGCCTGGCAGTATATAAAACAACGTCCAGGTGTGTGGGATGACCGAAAGTTTTTTTAATAAGACCCTGGGGTGCTCCAGCATGAGTGATCACAGCATGATCCATATGGGTCTCATTGGGGTTACTCTCTATTCAGACCCCCCCAACTCCCTTCCTACTGTCCACCAAAAAATTCCACTAAGCCAGTGCTGAGGGCAGAAGAACCTGTTTCGGTGCTCCTGGGGAACACCTGCAGCCCACCCTGGAGTAGTTTTAAAAGGGGACCTTTGCCATGAAAAGTCAGGGAGGCCTGGAGAAGGTTGAGATATTGTGGGTCAGGACAATATCTCCATTGCATGCCTGGACATGACTCGGTGAGATATTTAAACATGGCAGCATGGTAAATTCTGTCATGTGGTGCAAATGTGGTGCTTGCAGGTCTTCTCGTTTATAAGGGTAAAGAAAAAGGAGCTTGTAAATTCACAGGGCTTCTTTAAACAATCTACTGTGTAACTGTTGGAACTGAGTGGTTATTTTCAAATTTTAAAATCAAAATGTGGTCCATTGTTGGGTATCAATATAACTTTGAGCGAAAGGCTGTTAGTGCTTATTAACGTTCATTGGGATACTACAATGGAAGTCCAACTTGGTCTCATGATTACAAATTTATAAGAATTCGAATCTGATCTTGTACGAATTTGAATGAGCGAGGGCGATTCCGTTCGTTTTCTTACAAATAAAGTAATAAGAAAAGGTACACATGCTAAACCTGACCCTAACCCTCACCTTAACCTTCTGAACTTTTCATACAAATTGACTCGTGAGGAAAGTTACGAATTTGCAGGCGTGAGACCGTGTTGAAGAATTCACACTATGAATGACTAAAGTTAGCGCAAAAGCGCAGGGTTAGCGGTTTTAGCTTGTTTTACGACTTTATTTGATTGAAATCCAACCATATCGCCCTAGCTCGTTTACGTTCTTATAAATTTGTAATCGTGAGGCCATGTTATTTTACCATGTTTGTATTCTAATGACAGATAATAAACAATTACAGCCTTTAGCTAGTAAGGTAAGGTAGCAACAATGGGGTGGATATCCAACAATGAAATCCAATGAAATTGCTTTTAGTTGTTATAATTCCTACAAATTAAGCTTGAGTTCGGGTTGGATAGTCTGGAATCATTTCCTTGTGGTCCTTTTTTTTTTTGTCAGTCTGGGATACTGGGAAAAAAAGTACACAAAACAGCAGAACACTTTTGGGCTAATTAGCTCACTAGCTAGTTTTGGTGATGTGATGATTAACTAAATACCAGCAACAACAATCTAGATGAAAGCGCCAAATCTAGCTAATGACTACACGCCTCTAAGTCACATTTTTGCTAGACAAAGGGTGATACGGTGAAAAGTTTAAGGAATGCAAAGTGACTGGTGTTTCAGCTAAAAAGTCAATTCAGTGTTATGTAGAGCTGCAATCCCACAAATTAAAGCCACGTTCCTTTATTGTTTAGCATTTCTAAAGCATGATTCATTGACCTGGAGAGGAGAACGGCCTTACCAAGAATGTCCTCATCGGCGTTGGCTCATCACGGCTGGCCAGGATTTTAGCTTTTCTCCGGCCGAGCCTCAGCTGTTCTATTGCTGGAGGCTTGACGAACACAACATACGGTTTGAGTTCTGTTGTGTACAACAGCTTCATAGCCTTCAGACAAGACAAGAAAACAGTTTGGTTAGCGTATTAAGGAGAAATTTGCAAAGTTAGTCATTAAACCATTACACTGGCATCCGCTCTGCTGACGAGAGCTCTGTTTGTTTCCATTCGGCCTGCGCTAGGCTGACTTCGGGTGCCTGCTTCCCTCTTCATCGGCCCTGCCGCTGCTGCATCGTTTCATTTTCTAATACCACAATTTAATTTCGTCTTATTCCGCCAGATAAAAAAACAAAAAAAAACAAAGCCATGAAGTGGCTTGCATTTGCAGGATGGAACATTTGACCAAGGCATCGCAGGGCTCGCTGCTTGGTCCGTGCATAATTTCACATATGTGCCTACGGAGTGTGTTCATTAATATAGGGAGCGTGTTGCTATAAATGTTACAGGCTGGTGAAAAATAATCACACCAGAGGAAATGTACCAACTGGAGTGGGCCTGACAGAAGCTCCCCGACCAGAATGACATAATTCCTGCCCTTGCCTTCAGCTCCAAAGTCAACAAACATGACATGTAATATAGTCCTCTCTCGCTCTTTCGCTCTTTCGCTCTCTCTCTCTCCCAGTGTGTGTGTGTGTGTGTGTGTGTGTGTGTGTGTGTAGGAGATTTGGAGGTCTTGTCGTGATCAGCGTGTTTGCACCACGTGCATGTGCAGCACTTTAATATGCGGCTATGGAATAATATAGGGCTTCTCTTGGAGATCTCGCCACATGGATTACAGATGCATTTGAGCCACACACGGAGGGTCCACGACTCACATGGGGCTCCATATCCAGCAGGCACACCTTGCTCTCCGCTAGAACCCTGCGGACCGAATCCAGGCTGGTGCCGTAGTAGTTCCCTCCATGTCCTCCAAAGTCTATAAACCTGTTGATGGACAGTTCAACAGGAGCATGGGTTATACATGTTAAAGGATGTGGAGCTATTATTTCAGCATATTTAGATTTACAATGATTTGGCAGATGCTTTTATCCAAAACAACTTACAAATGCTGAGAAGTTGAGGATGACGGGTCTTGATCAAGGGCCCAACAGAACCTGAGCTACCATTTCCCAGATTGATAACAGAGGATATGCTGCCTAATACTCATGGATAATAAAACATGCTTAAAGTACTCCTGGTCTAGGAACACATATACACCTTCACCCTTCTTAAAAATATCAGCTGGATAAATTAGAAAGGGCTTGGTTTTTCTTTTCAATATGGTCTTACATGTGCAAAATTTGTAACAATTCGCACCAACAATTAGCTGGCTAGCTAACTGCTAGTAAACTAGCTCACATTTGTCACAGGTACACGAGTGGGATTTCGGTATCCGAGTCTTGATTTGCATTGTCATATTTTCAGTGATTTATTCAATTGTCAAAATATACTATAATAATCAAAACTATTCAGTTCATTACGAACACTAAGTAAATAAGCTAGCTAGCTAACTTGGCACACAGGCTTTGTGCTATAATGCTGCATTTACAGAATTTAGTAGTAACCGCAATTACCACCTTCCGACTGGGAAAAAACGTTCACGTCGACCTCAGAGTCGGAATTTTGGGTGCTTTCGGACAGCCCCGATTTCTCCGACCAAACCTCGG
Source organism: Olivaichthys viedmensis (assembly GCA_028565825.1). Classification (NCBI taxonomy): domain Eukaryota; kingdom Metazoa; phylum Chordata; class Actinopteri; order Siluriformes; family Diplomystidae; genus Olivaichthys; species Olivaichthys viedmensis. Next base: position 1,951,396 of record JAOUQW010000021.1, on the reverse strand, counting down.
AAGTGAAGCAAATGGCTACATGAACATGCCGTGTGTCCAATAAAATAAACGTCTTAAAATAGGAAATTTACTTAAAACCCTTTCTGATAGGAAAACACTCTGTTGTAGGGTTCTACATAGAACCTTTAAGGGTTCCCCCCAGAGGGACAACTAAAGAACCCTTAAGGGTTCTAGATTTTACCTTTTTTCTAAGAGTATACCCTTAAAAGTGGAGTCTGCAATTTTTACGTCAGAATGTTTTTTTGTAACATTTGGTGAAGTTCACGTTCCTCACATTCTGACGACTTCAATAAAATATCAGCTCAGAACAGCAGACCCACCAACATCCAACCAATCAGGAAAAGGAGGTGTGTTTGCTTGCCTGTCAATCATTTTGTCTGTCAATCCCGAAAGCTTAACATCTTGCACTAGTATTCAGGCCATCTAGCCTAGGCATGTGTTTTGGGGGCATGGCTTTAGAAGGAACATCACTGACTATACCTTTAACTTCACCTAACCTGCATGTAAAGTTGGCTTATGCCAATTCTTATAAATTTGTAATCATAACACCATGTTGACACACGAGTATCCAAGAGCTTTTGGAAGTTTTACACATAATCCAGAGGCTCAATCAGTCATCGCCTTTGATTGACAGGTCTCTGCGAAAGTGTGGAAACACTCGCATGTCATATGAACCTCAGCCAGATTGACTGTGGTCAGTTTGCCGCACGTGAATGTGGCACGCGAGAGTGGTAAGTTCTCTGGTCTGATCTAAAAGTGTATGTGCGCAGCGAGCGGAAAATGGGAGACCGCCCAAGCCGTCACCAAGCCACCACATCTTACTCCTCTCATCTCATGTTCTGGTTTCGCGTTGTAGATAATAACGCTCCGGGTCCCGCCGTAGGGAATAGCGGGATCGTTTGAAGTAAGTTGTAGCATATTTCAGGAGATCATGCCTCTAGACTTTTTGGCACGGCACGGCTTTATCTAATCTGCAATGTTACACTTCAAATTGGAGCCACCTGTTTGGTCAAACGTCGGAGGGAGGGTGCCAAAACTTCCAATCCAGGGCCCCCGTGGGGAAGATAAAGCATGAAAATGCAAGGTTTTCCATAAGATTGTCATTTTAGCTCGGAAAATGAGCCAATTCATCGTTTTTTACTCGTTGGCACTCAAATCCGTGGATTATCCGATTTTGAAATGAAGCTAACAGATAATTTTAGCCTTAAACTCAGCCATGCGCACGGCTTTACCCGTCTGCTGCATGAATCACTCGTAACAATTGGTGCGATAAAAAATTAAATAAAAATTCCATTACATTCCTGCAGGATTCTAGAAAGGAGTACTTGTAATTGTTTACTGCGAGTGTTGTAAAGTGTGCAGACAAAACAACCGAGTAAACAGAACAAAAACCTGTTGCTGATTGCCGCTAATGCTTTCCTTTTGGCTCAGGCTCCAGCTTCTAACATTAGACCTCTGGGTACTCTTCTGATAATTGAATATAAATGTAATTTATTGCGGAGATGCAAAAAGCAGGCCCGTCTTCCTTGCTTTTATGCTCCCTGTTTCTGGTGAAAAATTGGTTTTGTCTGCTTTACCAGAGTCTGGGCCACCATTCCAGCCCCGCTCTCGTTGCACGTCCAACGAACAAGGCACAAAACTTGCTTCAAACCGCAGAGAACTCTTAAAATAGCCCGTCCGTTCAATATAATGTGACACTGCTCGCGGACGCATGCTTTAGAGATTTCCGTCTGCTTTCGAGTGAAATTGGGGGAAGTGGATATTTCCTGTCAGTTTTTGGTCACGAATGGTTGGGGTTTGAAACCCTAAAAAGGATTAAATGTGTGATGTAAATTCCAGGAGCATCTTTGAAGTTTGGAGCAGAGCATACAGAATATTGGTCAAGGGTTTCGATTAATGGAAAAAGCAAGAACTAAAGAACTAATGAGTGTGTGCTAGCGTGCTAGCTAATGTAGGTGTAGATTCAGAATTCGAACCTTCCTGGATGTACACTGGTTATGGTTCTATGTTAGTGACTCGTAAGGACTACCAGAGAGCAAATGTCAGCCAGATCAAACTGATCTCTTGAGAAAATAGTAAGATTTGTAATGAATTTGCAAGTGTGAGACCATGTTGGCTTAGATTGATTGGCTTACTTGTAAGTCCGTTTGCATAAAAGCATTTGCCAAAGAATAAAGGTAATGTTAAAAATGTTACCATAGCTATTAAAATGAATGGGGAGTCAATGGAAACAACACTGAAGCTTGTATACTAAGTTACAACATATAGGTCAGTGGTGTGAGGCCCACTTGTGGTCGAGGATATCTTTTTCAAAAGCATGTTTGGAGACAAAATGGTAGTCCACCCCTTCTCTCTCGTGTGTTCTGCACTCACGGGTGGTGTCTGTAAAAAAATCAGAGAACAACACTGGATCTTAAAGGAATGTTTCACCAAATATGTTAAAGGAATACTCCAGAGTTTTTCCAACCTGATCTCTATCTATCACATCTGTAGCGTATGTGGGATTTCCACAGACAACATAATGTGAATTTTTACACATTTCCCTGTGCTGTAAAAAGAACTGAAAAACCTGTTATACTCACTTATAATAGATGTCTAAGGGCAGTTGTTGAGTTCTGTCAATAAATGTTTCTGTGAAACACATATTTTTGTAGAATGCTTTCATAAATGAAGCTCTTAATCTGTATCATTTGTCTTTTCGGAGATGGGCGTGGTCTGGTGGGTAGGCGTACGTAACCGGAACTACTTTTTTACTGTATTGTTGCAAAGTTAGATATAATTCTATAAGAACAGCTTTGGTAAGACTTTCTCCCATGTCTATCTCATCTTACCACCTTTATTAGAGTGTAAAGGTTGTAGTTTTGAATTCACATTATATAGTCACATATTTTAAATGTAAAATACGCCCCTGAATTCTGGATTGACAATTGCCCGTAGACTAAACAGGTTTCCTGTTCTCTTCTAAGTACAGGGAAACGTGTTGAAATTCTTTGCCGTGGTACTCTCACATACACTACAAATGCAGTAGATAGAGATTTGGTTACAAAAAGGCTGAAGTATTCCTTTAACATGGCTAAGAGTGAATGAAAGCAACCAGTTACTAGAATTAAGTGCACCCTTAAAATGGCCACTTATTATTAACATAATTGGGAAGAATTTTAATTTTCAGCTGTATGTTTTTCCTGCTGTAATGTTGATCTTGTCTCATTGAGACGCACTTAAATTAAGATCTTAACATTGAAGTTACAATGAAGAATAAATGTGTAAACCATAGCCACTTGCCATTTTACATACATACTTTTGTGCACAAATGCAGTCAAAGGATCTAAATAAATCAGCAACTATTGCATAATTAAAATAAAAGTGTTGCCATCTAAGTTGTCTGGGCAGCCGGCTGAGGTTCATGGGTAAAGTTGCATTCTCCGATAGCATATGTGTGAGACGGGACTAGGGTTAGGCAGAACGCTTTACATGAACACTGAGTCACAGTGAAGGCACGCTCACATTTGCTTAACAAGTTTAACATGACTACAGGAGCCCCCACCCCCACCACACACCCTGACTCCAATTGTCCACACGTTTCAGACGCGAGCCAAAACAAACTATAAACCTTTTACCACTCCTGAAAGGGTACAAAATCAGGCCAAAGACTTTCTCTGTGTGTGTGTGTGTGTGTGTGTGTGTATGTGTATGTTGATGCGCTTCTCATCTGGACAAAACACACCATCCATTTCCTTGTTAGAGCTTGCCAATTGAGTGATAAAGTGATTAACTGAGCCATTAGTCTGAACCTAATAAATCTACCATAAAGAGATACCGCAAAAAAAATCATTTAACTCATCAACACAAAGTGGATGGTAGTACTAATGGGGGCTGGCCAATATGATGATATAGTATTGATATTGCAGTATATTAACATTTTCTGAGTATAATGTCAAACCCGTTCTAATACCAATCCAGCGTTTCAGGACAATTTTGGATCAATACTGTCATTTAATATCGGATCGGTGCAGCCATAATAAACCGTCCAAGGTCTAAAAAGGCAGGGCCTTGTCTAAGTCTAAAATATTAACCACCACTCTACTGCTCCGCCGTGGCTGTTTATCTTTGTGGGTTTACACATTTTCCGTTGCTTGCCGTAACCGTCACGTACGGAAACCGGCATTAAATAACGGCCTCAGGCTAACTAACCGATTCTAGCACTCAGCGCTCAGAACGTGTAAATCAAATAAATGTGTTCATCAGCCCCTTGCCCCGTTTTTGTTACTTAGAGGGCGTTTTGGAGCGCGATCAGAAAATATGGCGAGCTGTCAGTTGCAGCTTCCAGGGGGGAAGAGATGTGAGAGGCAAGCGTCAACCGGAGGCAGGGGGATGGCGTCCATCCAGTGCGGGGAGAAAAATTCAGGGCCCGCTCTCCGCATCACTCCACGCTGACAGCCTGGCCGTGAGAGGCCTTGATTATCCGTCTCTCTCTCTCTCTCTCTCTCTCTCTCTGTGTCGGGCATGAAAAGCCGAGACTGCTTTCTCTACACATAAACCATCTAGGCTCGTGCTTCCTCACAGCTACGGCTGAGATGAGTGTGGATTGACTTATGGAAGGAAAAAACCTCAGATTTATATACACTTCATTTGTAACGTTTACAAGAGACTGAGGTTTAGGGAAACGCTTGATTTGTAGATGGAGGAGGTCAGTGAAGTGCCTGGGCCCCCACAGTAGACTGCTCAGCATGGTAAAGGTGGGCTCTAGATCTGAAAACCGGGGGGGGGGGTTATTCTTAGCTGTGACATGTGCCGTGTGTATAAGGGAGAACAGAATTGTCAATGCTGAAGAACACCCAATAAAGAACATTATTATGTGATGTACCAATTGAGTAAAGGTTTTTATGGTTGCATGCTACAGTTTAGTGCTTAGCATTCTGCTCAGAGCGTGATGAGGCACCCAACAGCGGCTGGTGGCCTGAGAATCACAAGGGGGTGGCTTCATACTCATCAAGGGATGTGTGTCTGGGGATTGGAACTCTTTAGAGGAAAGGCTTACTACATTGGAAAGTGAAGTGCTGTAGCCAAGTCACTTACCCTCAAGTCCAAAGCAGTCGAGTGTAAGGCTGGCGATGTACTCTGTTAGTTTAACTTCACAACTTTCCACCATTGTCCTGGTTGGTTCCGAAAACGCATACACCTTAATTCTAAAAGTATTTACTATGTACTAATGTAGAAGATCTATACTTTTAGCTGGGTTTGAACATTAGCGGTTTTGTTCAATTCAACTACTAACCTTTTTATAGGGAAATCACATTAAAAATGCATGCAACGTAACCAGTATGCTTATTTGTCTAGAATAGTACATAAGTATGTGATTTGAGACACAGCTATAGTTTGTTTGGTTCGTTGTTGGCGTCATGCTATATTACCCCCACCGTTTACGGTGTAATTTCTGATGATGTGCTTAAGCACATCACAGCGAACCAATGCAGGGTAGGTGGGGTAGCCATCTTGTGTACACGTACACATAATTTAAAAGCAACAACTTATCACCCTCAAATCCAAGTCAAGTCCAAATTTCTTAAGCTGCTTATCGAGTCAAGTCCAAGTCGAGTCCTAAATGGGGTCCTGGGGTGGGAGGGACTCTGAACGAACGTTCTGAGCAGTACGTTGTAGAATTGTAGTTTGAGTAACATTACTTAATGTTGAACAATAAATTATTTACATAGCCTATTTACACATATCAGAGCATGCAAAATTCAGGAAAAAATTCCAGGTCAAAATTCTCAGAAACTCAAGTCATGAAAATGATTCCTTAAGTTGGACCAAAGTCCAAGTCCAGACTGATTATTAAATAAGTGAGTAGAAAAAGGGACCAAAACTAATAAATATCAAACTGTGCAAGATTTTAAGAAAAGGTTATGGCATCTGGTGGGAAGATGCCTCCTATGAGTGAAATGCACATTAGAGAAGCCTTAAAATACATTTACACACAGACGGGTGACAAATTAAAGGTAAAAGCTGAATAAATGAGTGCATTCACAGGTCATGAGGGATCACTAAAAGGTTTGATGAGTATGAAAATGATGTAAATCAGATGCTCTGGCCTTCGCAGTCACCAGATTCTCAACCCAATTGAACACCGATGGGAGATTTTGGAGCGACGTGTTAGACAGCAGCTCCACCACCATCATCAAAACACCAGCTGAGGGAATATCTTTTGGAAGAACAGTTCTCCATGACAGGGCGCATTGAAGCTGTTCTGGAGGCTCATGGTGGCCCAAAACCTTACTAAGACACTTTATGCTGGTTTTTCCTTTCATTTGTCACCCGTCTGTACTGATATATATTGATAGTTGTGAATGAAAGTGTGAATAAATATGGACTATTAAAGAGATGGACTCACAAGGTACGGTGACAGCGAAGTGCTCTGGATCAGAGAGCAGCAGCTTTCTTTTCAGCTCGGTTACGCCCACGCCACTGGGCCCTGTTGGACACGGACACTCACACGTATGCACAGACACAAAATCCTCATTATCTAAATGACCACAACTTAAAAAGTTACTAGACGGATTGCTCACTCACAGCATAAACGCAAGCTTTTTTAAATCCTCAGATTCACTATTTACATTTCAGTCACCTTTTAGTCATCAGACGCATGATTCCGACGTAAACATTCATGCCTTCATGATGAGCCTCGACGGTAAAGGTTGAGACAAATTGCTCCACTCCTGAACGCCCCGATTTTACGATTGACTGGCTCTTTATGCGCAAAAGCATCTGAAGTTTCCATTACCGGGGTGTGAGTGCAGGCCGAATGGGATCGCACTGTATTGATTTCAGCCGATGGCTCAGCTCGCTCACACACGTCCAGAACACAGAGGGTGAGCTGCTCTCGGGAGGAAAAGCCAGACTAGCGTGGCGAGGATGAAAGATCTGTCTGATACCCGTTCAAGAGAGACTCAGTCTAGTGGTCTGGGACAACGCGAAGAGCCATAATGACCTCTCGGGAAGCATATTTAAGAATTGGAGCACGGTGAATTCGTGCATCACAAGCAGCCGTGTCGATGCTAAGTGGAATTCCACAAATATCTGCCATTGTAATCATGCATGAAATAGTTGTATTGGTTTTTTTCTTTTTTTCTTACAGAAAATGGGTTTAACAGAACAAAAAGAAGCCAAAAAGACAAGTGAAACAAATGAGCAAAGGGATGAAATAATGATTCACCGATCCTGTTTGGGCCTCGTGTGGGCGTCCTGCCTGTCCCTTCGGTGCTGCCGTAGGCTGGAGGAGATCCAGAACTCATCCAGTAAACAAACCCCATGGGGGCGATTTCCTAGGAAGTATTTGCAAGCCCCGTCTGTGGTCACTTAAGCAAACATGTTTAGGAAGACAGTATATTTTCATTCTAAGTTATATCGCATACCTACGTAAACAGAGATCATAGAACTGGGCAAGTTAGACGTTAATGCCCCGTGTCCGGGGCCAACGTAAGCCTGCACGAATAACATGACGTGAAAAGTGAAACTAGCAATTTGCACAACAACCTGCTCATTTAGAATAGATGAGGGGGTGTTTAACACAGCTTTGGTGGGCTGAAACTATCGTGGATGTATTGTTTGTTTCCTGAAAGATGTTACAAAATCAGAGTGAAATAGACACATAACATATAACTGACTGGATAGCAAAAGGATGATTCTTTTCTCTGGCTATCATTTGAAAAGCTATAAAATGACTGACCAATCCAAGAATCTGTCTTGTTTTTGTGGTCAGTTTCCTTTAAATGTCAATGGCGGACACCCCGGCTTTGACCTTGCTGAGATGATTAAGCTTCTCCGAAATAAAACTGTGTAGTCCATGAATATTTTTGGCCCAAGTCGAGGCTCCCTTGAAGACCTTCGAGCACTGGAAGAGATATTACGCTGCTGTGCGCTTTTTGTTGTTTTTTGCAAAAAAACAAAGCTTACATCTGTTCTCATGCTGCCGCCAATGGCTGTTCACACCTCTGATGTATCGAAGAACAAATTCGATAAATTTTGCCACGGAGACACATTTTTAATTCATCGATCTGAGACAAAGTAAAAAAGAAAAAAAGAAAAAAGCTTGGACGTGCTAGTTCTGCGCACTTGCAGTTATGCAAGCACTATTAGAACAGTGCAGTTACAGGGATATAATTACAAAATTTCTGAAACAAATTGTTGTTGTTTTTCTCCCCACCAAAATATCATGCAGACAAAAACCAAGAAGCAAAGGAGAGTGCCAGACTTTCCATTACATCAGGTCTGAAAAGTTACATTTTCTAAAAGGTTGGCCATCCAAAGGGAGGTTGACTTTTCACTGTGGCCATTTTCTAAGTCCTCGTACCTGATGAACTGTGGCAACGGCAGGCTTAAATGATAGCGAAAGAAAACAGTGAGTGGACAGGAGTGACTTGGGCATATTTATAAGACAAGCATGCCGTCCCGGGCGGCTCATTTGGAGCCCGTCATTTGAAGTGCCATTAGGAGGAATATCCTGCAGACCCGAGGTGAAGTCCAGGCAGAGCAATGAAAAAACAGATTCATGCTGCAGATCCATTTCTCTCTGCAACTTTCCAGACTGCAAAAGTATACAATAAGCTGCTCTCTTAAGGGTAGTCGGCTTCAAGGAAAGAAAATCATAAGAAAGGCAGATAAGAAGGAAAGTTTAATTGAAAAACTTTCTAGATTCCATGGAGAATTGCCAGGAGAACTTTTGCTATGAAGCTCAGGAGCAGCTCGGTTTTACTGTCCAGGGACCACACAGTACAGCGAGGTTAAATAAAATACAAATGAGCTTAATAGGCAGCCAGGGCAGAACGTGACATTATTGAAACCGCAAAGCACGTCACAACTCAGGTCAAGCTGGTCTCATGAGAAGTTCATAGAAAGTTATAGAAACCTGTAAAAATGACCAAATTCATCAAGTGGAATTAAGGAGACCAGTTTGGAAGTCAGCGTATTCCAACTCTAAGAACACTAAGCTGATATTAACAATTTAGAAAGTTTCATCCAGCATTTTTGGTGGCATTTGTGTGGATCGTGTTGTGAAATTCTGATGCTTTCTAACAAATTCAAAGAAAGGACCTGAATACAGAACAAGTTGGAGAAAACCAACACTTGAATGTTCTTGTCTGACCTTGTGCACACTCTTAGAAATAAAGGTTCCATTTTCAGGTGTGTCCCTCTGAGGAAACAGCTATGTAGAACACTACAACAAATGGTTTCCCTTTTAGATAGGATTCCAAGTAGAACCCTTTTAGGAAGCTAAGAATTATTCAAAGAACCCTTGAGGAAGAGTGTACACCAGAAGATCCTCACTAAATAAACTTAAGGGTGAATGGGCTACACTATACTTTCACTTTGGAAGTTGTGAGCCTATATCACACACCTGCCAGTTAAATACAAGTTACAGACATACCAATCAGTAGCACAAGGCGGTACGGTTCTCCTGGCTCTCTGACATAAGGGACCACCTCCTGGTAGCTGGGGATCTGGTTCTCTCCAATAGATTTGCCCTTCTTCCATATTGCTTGCGTTTCTTGACTCCTGGGGTCCTTCTTGCTCAGCCGGAAACTTCTCCTCAATCCAGCTAGATGGATACAGAATGTGTATTCATGGACACCATATGCCAACGTGATCTCACACAGAACTCACGCTTGGAAATTCTCAAAAATTTGCACTGCTAAATTTGTATGACAAGGTACAAAGGTTAAGGTTACAGTTAGGGTTAGCATTTATTTGAGCTTTTCTTAAGACTTCATTCATATGGTATTGAACGAAATCCAACCATATCGCCTCTGTTCGTTCAAATTCATGAACGAACATTTTTCATGAGATTAGATTGAATTTTTCATGAGATTAGGATCAACCAGCCCCTCAGACTAGTCTTAACCATTTAGACCTTTTCATAGAACTTTCTTACATCATGCAGCTAGGGTTCTAAAAAAAATGAATGTCCGTGTTTAAAGCTCTAAATGGGTGTAGCTCCGGTGTATCTTGCTGGTCTTCTGAAGCAGTACAGGCCATCCCGAACACTTCGCTCAGCTGATGCCGGACTACTGTTAATCCCGAGCATCACTCGCAGCTCAGTCAGTGGAAGATGTTTTTCTTAGATCACCCCTAAATGCTGGAATAGTACTTTAGGAACGCTCTATAGCTCTATAAATGTTTTTAAATCCAGATTAAAAACATACTTGTTTAATTTAGCTTATTCACAGCTACTGGGTCTTTTATCTTGTTAAATAGACTTTTC
>JAOUQW010000021.1:1890686-1901251 GCA_028565825.1 Olivaichthys viedmensis | reverse complement strand
GCTGTTCCTTTAAGTTTTCCGCCGTGGGAAAGTCTTCAGGACAGAGGAGTTTGTGCTTTGTGGTTTATCAGTAACATGAAAAGCTGTATTTTTTGTCTCATTAACTTGTAGAGGGGCTGGGGAGGGAACGTGTTTATAGCTGTTATAAAGCAAGTGAGAACATTAACTAACTCGTTTCGCCGACGTTCCACAACATTAAATGTGACTATAAACGGATAAAAAGTACGACGTGTTTTTCTTAAATAAATAAAAATGTGTAATGTTTGGCAAATTGCTGTGGTATAAAAGGAATAAAACACTTTGGGATGTGCTGTTATAGGAAAATGATGAACGACCGCAGTGACTACTACAGGTTTTTAGAGAAATACCATCAACCGCTGACACCAGCCTTTCACCCGTCGGGATTAAAGGATAACGGTCAGCAACAAGTGGGAGGGATGGCATTACTCTCCTTACTGTCGGTCACAGTGACACTAGCCAATCGTGGGCATCTCTGAGCTCATGTATACGGAAGAGGGCATTTAGTGTCTCTTCCAAGTGTGTCCAGCTTCCCTGTAATGTTGCATGAGAAGCAGTTTGAAAAGATGCAGTGGCAGAGCTGCACATGTCTCTGAGGAAGCATGTGTTAGCCCTCACCCTCCCCGGTTGGTAGTTGTCGTACGATAGGGGAGAACTGGCTAGTGGTTGGGAATTGGCAATGACCAAATCGGAAGAAAATGGGGTAAAAATCCAAAAAGGTGAGTGGATGAAGAGTGGTAAGATTGTTTACAGTGGTACTATAAGTTCCAATTTCTCCAGTGTCGATAGTAGAACCCTTTTCGCTGGACCTGCTTAAAACTCTGGGTTTTACTTCTTTATAACCAGTTTCCACTCAGAACCGGGTTTTGAAGGGACTCCCTGCTTTTTGAGAATACATATTGGAAATCCAATATATTTTTTTGAGTCCTATAGATTTTGTGCAGAACCATTTGTTGAACCCATAAACATTTGGCTGACACAGTAACATGTAGTAATGGCATCTAGTTCGTCTGTAACTGTAACAGAGTCGAATGCCAATGATGAATTTACAACTTCTAATTCTCTCCTGATTGGCTGTTCATTTGAGATTTATATGATTGCAGAACAAAGTCAATCATTAGATACAAGCCAAAACGCCTTACTGTTCTGACAAGGCATGTGATGAAGCTCAAAATATTTTTTAGCCAAAGGAAAAAATGTGTGTGTGTGTGTTTGGGGGGGGTTTAAAAAGGCAATAACTTAAGGCTGAATCCATGGGTCAGTGGAAAAAGAGGCTCATGTCACGAGAGCAGATTTTCCACACTCCCGTACTCGCCTGTGAACCAACGTACGGCGGTTTGACTCCTTCCCGTCTGCTGTATTTGTGCCGAAAGACTTGTGAAGCTGAGCGTCGCCTCTTTGTTTTTCAGGCACCAGCTCTTCTCCACATGAGAACTCCCTCAATCACGGCCATCACAGTGCCAACTCTCACTCACTTCCAACCAAATGTGCAGAAATGGTAAGCGCCGCTGTTGCCTTCTCTCATGTCTTCACTCGAAAAATCTGACTCTTCCACTCATTAATTGACAAGTCATTTATAGATTTGTCAGTTTTTGTTTTAATTCGTTTTGTTTTTGTTTTTTTAAAGCATGATAACTCATTTTTCTTCCGTTTCATCACGTACACTACCAATCAAAAATTTGGGGACACCTGCTTATAAAAGGGTTGTTTCTTCATTTTTACTGTTTTCTCCTAGTTTAGAATAATAGTGAAGACTTTAACACTATGAAATAACACATCTGGAATGATGCAGTGACCAAGAAAAGTGTTCAACAAATCCAAAACTAGTTTCTATTAGAAATTCTTTAACAGTGTTCCTGATGAAGCTTTGGACACTCTCACCATCTTCTCAACCAACTTCATGAGGGAGCTTCACCCAGGAGCCTTTTCTTAAAACTTAAGCGCTTAAAAGGTCAAGCGACTTGTTGTTCTAACACTCTAAATGAAACAATTTAATTTGAAGTGAAAACTAGGTTTTTCACTTCCTTTTTGTAGGAAGTGAAACATTTCATGATATTATTAGTTAATATTTTTCCCGCATGTGCATGGTGACAGACAGAAAACGTTCAGAGGCTGGCAAAAATAATTCCATTTTGATTTCCATTTATAAAAACAAAAAGTTTGTCTTTTAAAGTAATCGATATAGGTTGTGTTGTGCAAAATCTGACCAGAGACATGCACTAACAAGATAAAACCAGACCGCTTTGATTTCAGATTGTCTTTCGTTTTCAAATGGTTTATTCAGTTGTTTTATCCGTTTGTTCCTCAATTTACACATTTCTTAATTGATTCCTAAATGAATAGTTGATTTGTCAATTCATTTAGGAATCACTCTTCAAAATGGGTTCTTTAAGCGCTCTAATCTAAAGGGGTTCTACTTCTCTGACCCTTGTCTGATAGGGAAACACTCTGATGTAGGGTTCTACATAGAAATTTTTAAGGGACAAACTAAAGAACCACTTGGGGTGCTGGATTTAACCTTTTTTCTTAGGGCGCTTTCACACCTATTGGTCAGTTTGTCGAGATTGATGTTTTTGGTATCAAAGAAAAGCAAAAAAAAAAACGTTGGCTGAGGGGCGTGGAGGAGGCGAAGGGGCTGAAAACGTGCTCGTAAAACCTTTTACTCATTGGTCTGAAATACGACGACGGAAGAAGGTAAACCTTTTGTCAGGTGTGTGTGTGTAGAAATCACAGAAATCAACCGAACACGGAGCCGGTGCTAAATAAATAATTAGATTATTGTATAAATAACTAGTTTAAAAAGCTATTAATATAGCTTATAGTTTATATAAAAGCTTCTTCGGTCCAGATATCCAGAACACATTGCATTTCTGCAGGGCTACAGCTATGTCCTGCGGCTCAGTTTAGCAGCTCGTATCTAAATAAAAAAGCAAAAATGCCTTTAATACACGTCATGTTTGGTTCACTTCCTGCACTTGGGTTGCTTCAGAGTCGAATCGCTTTCTCACCGCAATCGAACTGCGCTAGACTTCGCTTGGAAGCAGACCGAGACCACCTCTCTCATGGACCGGTTATTGAATCGCAGCGAGGAGGTGAACACACCAGGGTTCGATTCAAACGGACGAAACGCTGCATATGTGAACGCACCCCAAGAGTGTAATGAGTAGCACAAATAGGCCTCCGTGGGAATCCATAAAGCTAGACGCTTAGACCAGGGTGCTAACTTTACACTCAAAGTACCTACGAATGCTCTCCTGAGTGGCGCAGGGGTCTAAAGTTTTGCACTGTCGTTTGGGAGGTCTGTAGTTTTGAATCCCAGCACTACTTCTCGCTGGCGGCTTTTAAATGTTGAATTTTTATACGTTGAGTTTGTTGAGCGCGTGGAAAAGATACAGAACCACTAGTTCGGATCATGCAGCCATGCTGTTGTTTCGAATCCTGCCTCTCTCTGAGTGTATGTGGCTTAGCTTCCATGCATTGTGTTTGTTCCCCCCCAAAGCGTGATCCGGCCGATGACTGGTCCGAGCACATCAGCTCTTCCGGGAAGAAATACTACTACAACTGCAGAACAGAGGTGTCTCAGTGGGAGAAACCCAAGGACTGGCTGGAGAAGTGAGAAGCACATGTCTTGCGTGTTCCAAAAAAAAGAAATGACCACTGCAAAACCTTTTGACCCGGAGCTGTTCTAACGTTTCTAACTTTTCTCTCTGTGTAGGGAGCAGCGGCAGAAGGACGGCTCGAAGGCCGTTGTGGTCAACAGTTTTCCCAAAGACCGAGATTACAGACAGGAGGCCATGCAGGCGACCGCTGCAAATGCAGTCCCTGCTATAAGTGAGTACCAGGGTGCAGTGTTGGGGGTACAAACAATCAATAAATCAAAAGTTTTTATTTGTCAATGCGTCTTACACTAGCATGCAAAAGTGTGGAATCGCCCGTCATATTTTATGAACAGTCATTATTCTATTCACTAAACTTTTCTATAATGTAGTAGATCTAATATATCTAACATACACTAACAGCTATTTATTTTTTATTTATTTATTTATTTATTTATTTTTTGGGAGGCATTCTGGGTATTAATGTTTATATTAACATCACTCATGATGCTGTAAAACTTTCTTAGTCATTTTGGAGTCATGATTCTGGACACATGCTGTTTTACAGCTTTCTACAAATGATCTGAAAGCTAAATAATCAGATTACAATCATTTTATAGACGGATCTGAAACAAAATGGAGTTTTTATCACTGAAAAACACTGATTCGACACTTTTGAATGCTGGTGTATATGTTGAGGAACTGTACAGATTTGTTAGCGTTATATTTATTACTGTCCAAAGTATTTGAGATGTCTTTTAGCAGGTGCAGTATATATTCTTCACATGACCCTTGTTTTATTTTAGAGTATGTTTTACTGTACTTTTTTTTCTTTCTTTTTTCTTCTTCTTCTTCCCCTCCTTCTCCCCCACCCTTTTCCCCTGATTGTATTTATTGTATCATATTTTCCGGACAATAGGTCACTCCTGAGTATAAGACGCATTTGGCTGCTTCGAGGCAAAAAAAAACCCCAAAAGAAACAATATATGCAACTCTCTGTTGTACAAGTCTTCACTCCAGAGACCCATATTGGTATAATCTAGTTTTTTGTCCTGTTTGCGTTGCCGTAGCTCATAGAAGTGCTTTATGCTGAAGTCGTATAGCTTTTGATTGTCCATTGCTGCTGCTATAACAATGCTAATCAGGGATGCAACTAACAATTGTTTTTACAATTTGTTAATAGATCAACTTTTTTTTTACAATTATTCAAGTCATTTCCCTTTATCAATGATAAATTTAACAAATTATAAATGACAAATTTAACTAATCATAAGTCTGACCAATTTATTTAATGGCACCAAAAACATCCATGCTTTAATCACATTTAAGCGCATTAAAAAAAAAAAAAAATATATATATATAATTATTTTTTAATAATAAATATAAAAAATGTAAATAAGAACAAGTGAGTAGCATACCAATACTTAAATAAGGAAAATAAATGTAGAGGAACTTTTTTTAAACTAATTATTTATTTTTTTATCCCTAAGAGCCTTTTTAACGACAACAAGCGACAATTTTCACTAAATTTAACTTCTAAATTCTGTAAATGACTATGCTTGGCTAGCAGTAGCAACTAGCATTGCTCTAAATCTAGAAGGAATATAGGGAGAAGCTGTAATATGCTTTTCATTTTTTTTCATTGTGTTTGCCTGCTGTAAAATAAAAATAAAAAAATCTGTCAAATCTCTGTTCTCTCATCGCTGCGTCTTCAGAGGCCGCTCCGACTGAGAAGGCCTCGTCTCATTGCGGTTTCTCCCAGGCGTCCTGCAGTGCCTCTGGGAACCCGAACGTCTCGAGCGCTCCCAGTTCGTCCACGTCGTCCTCGTCGCACTCCTCGGCTCTCTTGCAGGACCCGGCTCTCCTCAGGCAGCTGCTCCCTGCACTCCAGGCCACGCTGCACATCAACA
Source organism: Olivaichthys viedmensis (assembly GCA_028565825.1). Classification (NCBI taxonomy): domain Eukaryota; kingdom Metazoa; phylum Chordata; class Actinopteri; order Siluriformes; family Diplomystidae; genus Olivaichthys; species Olivaichthys viedmensis. Next base: position 1,895,727 of record JAOUQW010000021.1, on the reverse strand, counting down.
ACTCCAATGTGGACATGGCCAAGATCAATGAGGGTGAGCGCACGGCACTCTGCACTCTCCTCCTAGGGTTCAGTGGAATTATTCGTTCTTGATGCAAGGCTCCAGTGCTTGTTTGTGTTTCCTCTGGCATTTCAGTTCAGCACTGCTCATGGGAATTGAACGTTTTACCTTTACAGTGCAGTCTTGTGTCTCTATAGCTTCTAGATTATGCAAAAACTATTTTTAGCAGTGGACAGTTTTTATCTTGAGACAGATATTGCAGGGCATCGCAGGAAAGTTGCCTTCATTGAGACTTTTTTTTTTTTTTTTTTTAACCAGTAGGGGTCATCAACTGCTGTGTGTTGAATTCGTCCTTATTGTGAGCCTTTTGGGTTTGCATTAAACGTTTGTTCTAAGCTGCATACCCTTATCAGTGCGAGTCACTGGCACGCGAACGCCATACACAGAAATGCACGGTCAAATCTAATGCCTATCTGTTTTTTAACATCTATTCATCCATTATTTCACTTTATTTAAAAATGTTAGGGGACGATTTCTTTTTCTTTGTTTTTCACCTTTGTTTGTTGATATGCACCACTTTAAAAAAGGCTACTATGCATTAATGCACTATTTAATCCAGATCAGTGCATTAATGGGTAATAGGGCTGGATGATGTGGACAAAGCATGCGATAAAGCGGTTGGATATGGCAATGATAATATGCAATGTAATAAATTAAGACCTACATATATATTTTTTAGATGAATATAAATGTTTTTCTAGCATTAATCTAAATGATACTTTCGCAAATATTGCGCTGTAACAAATTCGAAAGCACGCCTATCTCTCTCTCTGACACAGACAGACAGAATATGTTTTCAGCTTGACCCCTTGCAAGGATTTGGCAATTGCCATACACAGATGACATCTATAGTCTGGGTTTTTCCACAAGCTGTGTCTCGGTGTCTGCACATTAAGCTTTACACGTGCATTTTGTTTTCTTGTCTCGATTTTCATGTTTTTAGTCTTATATCTAGCATTTATAACTGCCTGCATCACAAACTATTCCTATAGATTCAGGCTTATCAGAGAAAGAAATTTAGGTCGAGCCTAAGTCTTGCATAGAACTGACTACCTTTCGACTGATGGACGTCGCTCCAGTTCTATAGTGAAGTCCATTTGTATGCATTTTCATATACTGTTTATATTGTTGTGTATAATGCGGCGCCCAGTGTTGACCTTGTGCAGTGGCTTTCAGTGTGTAGCATTGCTGTGTGTGTGTGTGTGTCTCTCTCACTCTCTGTGTGTTTCCTTCTCCAAGTCCTCACAGCTGCTGTCACCCAAGCTTCCTTACAGTCTATGCTTCATAAACTTCTCACTGCTGGACCGTCTGCTTTCAACATCACTGCTCTGCTTTCTCAAGCCGCTCAGTTGTCCACACAAGGTAAATGCCTGCGGTCCCTCTGAGCACCTCCACTGTGTCACCGTACATATGGGAATGTAACACACAAATCTGTGCCACCGATAGTATAAATAATAAAACTGCATTATTTTACACCCTAATGCATGATGTTCACTTTTATCGGTTTAACTACGTCACAAATGTTTAGTGTTGCATGACGTCATATGAAACATCAGTAAATGGTACATTTGCAATTCAGTGTTTTCTCTGGACACACAAAGGCTTTATCTGCTGGATTTTCCTGACAAGATGTCACTGATTTATCACCAATACCATTTTTAGGAGCTGAAAATTCTGAAAAACAATTATAAAAGGCAATATAAGTTTATGTAATCGCAAATAAAGAGCAGAAAAACAATATAAATACAGAAACAAGCGTCTTCATAATGAATCAACTTTGATGCATGAAGTAGTTCTACATAGACATCTACAGGACTTCTTACAGAAAGCTTGCTCGGTTAGTGCTAGAGTATCTCACAGCTAGAATTTCAGTTAGCATGTCTCATAGCTGCACGCTTGTGAGCCGTGCTTAGAATATAGATTTAGCCGCAGATTTCTGCTTGCCATGATGACTGTATTTTTTAAGCATTTTAATGTATGTATTTGCGGCCAATTACCATGCCAGCCGTAAAAACATTAACAAATAGGCATATTAAATTTAGACCTAGGCAGACTTGATATCATATATGGTGCTGTAAAACCTTGTGTTCACACTGGCACCAATTTTTCGGCCGGCGTTGCTCAAGTCTCTCTGCGTTCATATCTTTAGTTTACTTCCGGTTGCCATGGTTTCCCTGGTAGCGCCCGGTTGGCGCGTTTTGGCCACACGAGCACACACGGTTAGCTCCAGAACGTGTGCAGACAACCCATTTGGACACATGTCAGATGTCGTCTTGCTAAAAATGAGATGTCTTGCCCGATTTTGACCACAAATCAAATGCGTTTCCCGCTGACAGTAACACTTCTGCTTGTGTATAAGTTGCATTTGTGCAGTGCGTCACTGTCTACTAGTGTCTGAGCCTAAAACAACGTTTTAATTTTGATTGCGGCGGTCTACTTCGGGCCAAAGCACCGCCACCGTTCTCTCTCATTGGTGGTCGCCACATTGCTTCAATTGTCATTTGCATAAAGTTAAACTCTGCTCAATCTTTTCGCGTCGCTCGCCCCGCCCACTTTGCGTCCACAGCCATCGCTCCGCCTTCTGTCACTGTAAATCTCCAGCTCTCATTGAAAACGAAGGATTTCTGGCCGCCGTGTCGTGTCGACTATAAGTCTTATAGTCTGGAAAATACGATTATCAAGCGGCAACACACTATTTACAAACACTAACTTGTATTGTGCAGTAAAACGCTGAATTATCTGCACGGATGGTTTTGTTAACTTGTTAATTCTGATCCACAGCTCAGCCGCCCAGCCAGTCGCCCATGTCTGCAACTCCAGATGCCTCGTCGCCGAAGTCCTGTCTCGTGTCTCCCCGAGTGAGCACGCCTCAGACAAACAGCATGGCCTCTAAACCCTTCCAGAATACCAGCTCTCTGCCTTCTCAAATAAAGGTCAGCGACAGGCACGAATTCACCGTTACCTTCGTCATTGTAATTGTATATCAAGCGTCACTTCCTCAACATGTGACCCGTGTTAACACGTTAGTTTCTCAGGTGTGTTACAAAACACCAACATGCTCGCTCGAGCATCTGCTTTAACACACAAACAAAGGGTTCTTTCTTTCTTTCAGGTTAGTGAGGCGGTGGTGAAATCAGCGCTCCAGCACTCGTCTGGCAGCTCGGACAAAGCGTCAGACGTCGAGGACCCGCGGCTTCAAAGGCAAAAGTAAGCGCACTCTTTTACACCTCACCCTGTCTTGTCTCGTAATTCCGACGTGTTTCTTTTTCCAACCAGACAAAACATTTGGGGCTTTTCTTTTCTTTTCTGAGCGTTTGCTTTAACCTTATTATAAAGATTTTTAAACACCTTCAGGTTGTGGCCTTTTATATATTTGTTGCTTTACCTCCAAATTAGCTTTTTTTTGTTTGTTTGTTTTGTTTTTTTATTAAAAAAAAAAAAAAATCGTCATCTTTTGTTTTATTTCATGACACGTTTGGGCAGGCCGAGCCAAAAATGTAGAGCCAAAAATGTAAAGCAGGGCTTGATGCACTTGGCGATGTGTTGTATTGTGGCGCCGTCTTCTGGTCCAGCTTGGTACTGCAATCACTTTTATGTCAGAATGATTTGAAGTGGCCCTGAACTTGTCATTTTAAACCATTGAAAACATCTTTGGAGAATGTTTAACATGTTTATTTATTTATTTTTTATTGCTGAAGAACCTATGAAAAATGGTTTCGGAACATCTCTACAGCTTTATCTTCAATAAATATGCCAGAGTTTATGAACATGAATGTCATCTTGCCATCCTAAAACGTAACTGCTAGTAAACGCATTTGTCGCAGGTCACAAGTTGGGTTTCGATATCCGACTCCGATTTGCATTGTCATGTTCTCAGTCATTTATGTAATGGCAGCCAAATATACCATAACAATCACGATTTTGTCCTTTGCTAACATTAGCCAAGGTTTCTAGTTAGCTTAGCATGCAGGTTCTGTAGCTAAACGTTTCCTGTTACCACGTCACCCTGTAATAATATGCATGTTGGGTAGGTTCAAAAAAATGTGGAGTTTATTTTATGAGATCACAAACTCGTCTTCCAATCCTTTTCCTTACAGCAGCCAAGGGCCTCTGAGTTCAGGGCCTAACGGGTGCCTGGTAAATAACAGTGCGCCTGCATGTCCTCCAACCACCTTCAGCCCTTCACTAGCATTGCACTTCAACGAGAATCTTACCCGACATGTTCAGAACTGGCCTTCAGATCACGTAGAGAAGCAGGTGAGACTCCACTTTAGTTCTCTGCTCTTGATAAGGCCATGTAAGGCTCCTTAAGTTCTCACGCGTTTCCTCCGTGAATGATCACCCAGGCATCTAGGTTACGCGAGGACCTGCACAACATGGGGAGCGTGAACATGTCCGAGATCTGTGTGGAGCTGAAAAAGCTGCGCTCCTTGGTGCGGGTGTGTGAGGTCCAGGCTACTCTGAGGGAGCAAAGGTAACCTATCCTGAACATTTTTTGTTTTATTTGTTTTTTTTTTCGTTTCTACTATGGTCCTAGCCGGAGGTGTTAAAATGAGCGACCTTTTCCTACCACCTTAAAATGAAACGTGCTTCGGCAATGCTTTAAAATTCAGCTTCGAGTATGAAATGCAAAGAAAAAGACTTAGAACTCAGCCAAAGGCATTCTGTACAACAACAACAAAATCAAGCAGGTGGAAGGACGTAATGACATAATGAAATAATGCCGTGTATTTGTAAAGGAAAATATCTTTTAATTTGTTAATTAAAAAAAACAAACTATTTCGGAATGCTCATTATATTATATTATATATTATATTATTTATTTATTTATTACACTTTTTAAACAAATGTTTTATTGCGTCCGATGGCTGTTTCACAGAAAAATTATTAATACTTTAATTATTAATACAATATGTCTGTTGATTTATAAAGGTGTTTGCGGCGGGGGGTGGGGGGGAGTCTCTGAACCCTGACATAATCT
>JAOUQW010000021.1:1880460-1890586 GCA_028565825.1 Olivaichthys viedmensis | reverse complement strand
TATTAATAATTTTTTTTTTTTTCGTCTGTTTTTATACAAAAAAAAAATTATTATTTTTTTTATAAAAATAAAATATTTTTTTTTTTTTTTTATGGGGGGGGGGGGGGGGGGGGGGGGGGGGGGAGAATGACATTAAGGAAAAATTAAGTGCGAAAATGAATCTCAGTGGAATATTCTTAAGGATTCATGTTTTGGCCTCAAATGATTTTATTTACTTATTTATTTTAACTTTTTGTCTTTCGTCAAGCTGTGTGTATTGACTGGATATATTTGATTAGTGGTCACTTCAACTATGTACAGGTACAGGCCAAAGATGAAACGTGTCTTTAATGTTATAGCAAATAATAATTATGCATAAAATATTCAGACCTGCAAACTCGTCGCCTTTCGGCAAGATTCGCCGTATTGAAAAAATGTGTGTGTAGATTTGAAGAGGGTTTTTTTTTTTTTTTTTTGGAGGTGGGGGGGTCATATGCTGCCTTCAGATCTTAGCTAGCCAACAGTCCCACAACTTGGCATCGACTGGAAGCGCATGACATGTAACGTCACCTTTTTCACCCCACATGGTTTTGCAGGCCTGAATATTAAATTCAGTTAATATATCATAGTTCTCTGACTCAAAGGTCTTCATGGAAAAAAAATTATATTAAGGGTGAAATAAATTTTTAAAAATTGTTTTTACATAGAATTGTAATGCAGACTGCTATTCTAAATTCTAACTCTGACATATTTTTAAGAATTTGGCTCCAACGGCCACCCCTAGTCCTGTGTAATGTATTGCTCTGCATTGTTGACTTTACTGGAACTGCATGCAGTTTTTTCACTTTTCATTGTTTGCTATAACTGCAACCTTATTTGCAATAGGATACTCTTCTTGAGACAAGAGATCAAGGAGCTCGAGAAACTGAAGAACCAGAACTCCTTCATGGTTTGAGAAGCAGTGACGTTGGTTTTTTGTAGAAGGAACTCAGCAGCTGGCTGCCTTTTCGAGAACCGTGGACCTTACAGACTGGACTGGGCTTTCTCCAAAGCTGGAGAACCAAAAAAAAAAAAAAAAAGAATAAAAGAAAAGAAAAAAAGCTCAGCAAGGGTCACGCTGTTTGCTACACAAAGCCCTGAGATTGTAGTTTATTTCATCCTTGATGTACATACACTTCTCTATATTGACAACCGTTAACATTTTAGGAGTCCATAAACACCAAAACCAACAGATCCGTAGGGCATGTGGTAAAGGTTCCGGATAATGAGACTGATATTAAAGCGTTTTATTCAGGCTGATAATGAAAGGACTGAGACGGGCAAATAAACCGCAAGTCAGGACTTGAGCCGAGAGGCCAAAGCAACGTATTAATTTGCTAACCGGTCCATAATTTTTTGCTTCACTCACAGGTTAGTCGTTTAGTTTTTTTTTTGTTTTTTTTTTTTTACACACACAATCCTGTTTCACAAAGGAATCCTGAGTGTGCATCCATAGTGGAGACAGAGTGGTTATAATCTGTCCTAAATAAATGAAGCTGTTTATCGGATCAGAAGGGATCCCGACTGTCTGATTACTTATCATGTTTGATGTGCTTCAATACGACCGTGCCATTTTCTACTAATTGCTCGATTTGTTTTCAAACTGTTTTCGTTACTTGTGTGATGGGTTACCTGAGGTTTAAAAAAAAATTTCCTTACATGTGCTTCTAGAGTATCTAACATGTCTACAGGAATGCCACCCTGAATTTTCACCAACATTACCTGCTTGGACAGTGATTGGTTTGTCAACGTTCAGGCTGTAATTCATTCAGCATTTGCATTAACTGCTTTGATATTAACCGACTTTGTTCGTTAGTCTTTTTATCGATCTACAGCCGACTTAGCAGCTGTAACTACTTAATAAGGCTCAATTCATTAAACCTCATTGTGCCTCTGTCGTCCATGGAGGAGTTTGACATCAGAAAGACCGTCAGTCAGTGCTTTAGATGGATGGAGTGCTCTCTAATCAGAAGCGACTCGGCGCAGTGTTTAGCTCTGTATATTGTTTCTTAAAAGAGTATATGAATTAAACAATATCTTCTATGTGACGTTTCACTGCTTAATTCCTGCCTTGAGAAAATATTCAGGGTTCCCAATTTTCAAGTCCTGGAAAATTGTACACTAATGGAATTTATAGACTAGTTTTGCATTCACGGAGAAACACCTGGAAAAACTAATGAGGTCCTGGAAAAGTGAAAGGTAAGCGATTTAAGCCACTGAGATTGCATATTTAACACATTTTCCTCTGCTGACATTGCATACATCTTATTATCAGGAGAATCCCAATGCGAACAATCTCTTTTGCAAAGGAAACCTGACCAAAAATTTAACATGGTTGGAATTCTGAACAGGTTTGGGATTACTTCTAGGCTTAGATGTCAGGTTCAACATGCCCTTATATTGTTTTTATATAATCCTTCAAATTTGGCTTGGCTCTTTGGTGGTAGGGAGGAGGAGGCGGCGAGTATGAAATATAAAATATCGTAACGTTAACCAGTCACTGGTCTCTAACAGCGAGTGAGACTGTTTACGTCACTTCTGATATTTTAGTGAAACTTATGATAAATGGTTAAATCTACAGGATGTGGAAGAACGTTTTGTAACGTGGGTTGTGCTGCGTCCTCCACTGTGCGGAATAATCTGACGGCTGCGAGTGCACATATTCAGAGAGACTTCAGGGCTGCAGTCTCAAATCGCATAATGCGCGCTAAGTAGTACGCCTAAAGAGTAATGACATTAATGGTTTACTGACACTATTTAGTACGGTAGTATTCTGTTTGGGATGCATCCAAAGTGTTTGCAACTGAGGATAATTAAACACTGCCGTTTCCTCAGTATTACAGAAGTGTTATGAGAATAAAAACTTTACTGTGCACATCAATGTGACAGACAGTTACTGAGTACCAGGTGAAAGAGCAAAACTTCTCGATTGCTCTGCTAACTAGCCCACTAGTCAGATTGTCATCTAATCTGTGTATTTTGTTCTCCAGCCTGTCGCACGTTAAGAACGAGCTGCATATTGTTAGCACGCTGGCCAAAACACAGAGCAATAATTAGAAGTTACACACCGAGTAGACGCCCCGGATGGCTCACTCTCGCCCAATATAAGAGAGTTTGAAATACAAAAATACAGAGAAACACACAAACACCTCTCATTAGTCTCTAGCAAAACAACTCCACACTGAGGATAAATCGGCTGACTCTCACTAGCTTCCAACCAAGAGAACAAATAAAGGCTTTACCTGTTCATCAAGAAAAAAGCTAAAACTCCATCAGTCCTGAATCCTTTTTTCCTCTTACTGAACTCTTTCACTCTCACTCCTGTTTGTTTACACTCCCAATCGCTCACACTTGATTGGCTGCCGGCTCTCGTCTGTCACCATGTAGCCGGATTTCTTTTGTGCCTAAAGCTGAAGCGTGATAACGTTTGACGTATCTGAGCTGGCATATAATTATGAATTACTGCGAGTTACTATTACAGGATTGTCGGGGCAACTCAACAGCTCAGAAACATCAGCTTTTGGATCATATTTTTCTTCCCTGACTCAATAATGCTGTTTTTTTTTTCTTTCTTCTTCTTCTTCTTCTTTCTTTATTTATTTCTTTCTTTCTTTTCATTTTTAACTAAAAAAAATCTTACACGCTGTAGCTTTAAGCACTGATTTGAGTGAGTGCGGTTGTGTTAGTAAGGGCTTGTTAGAGGTTGTATTGTTGACATTAATGTTGAGGATGTTGGTAGATGTGAGTCATTGTAAGATGACCTGTGAGAAACAGCTCTCACGAATGTATACATGGAAAATGTGAAAAGTGGGGATATTGAGTCGTTGTATGCGTCAGAATGTTAGCTGTCATGATTTGATTTTGAATCTAAATAAGGCGTACAAGTTAGTGTGCATATTACACCGTCCTACGTCCGACTCCCTGCATAGTTTACTGCAAAGGCTACATTGTTTGGACGCTAACCCACTGTAGTGCATTATGGGATTTCAGGAGTGTGCTGGATATTCCACCCTATGCTTTCAGACACTCCCTAACTCATGCATTATATAGTGAAATACAGGTTTGTCTTGCTATCTTGAGAAACGAGCTTCAAATCCATTAGGAAGATGATGCAGAATCAAACATGTAGCAATATAACTATTTATGCCAAATTGCATAAGTGAAATTTCTTTTCCCATAATAATTCATTCTGAATATGAAGACAGATTATAAAAATTAGTAACATTAACATGGTAAGTCATCAATAAACACTATTATGTTTAATAAATTATACTAAGAAACAATGCCTTTAAACAAGTGGCATTCAAACTGTTTTTTTTTTTTTTAATAATAAATTGAAACTTTCAAATGATGCACTGTTTTGATTTTTAATAGACACCTTTAAATGCACTTTTATTTCTGCATTTCACATTGGCTATAAATACAATGAGCACACACCCAACAGTTTTGTCGCAGACCTGGAAGAAATTTCTGGTAGCAGGTGTTGTGAACATCTAGTTCAACCGAATAAGATACAAATGTTATGTTTGCATTACATTTGATGTTTTGCCTTATGTATTTTGTATTCTGTGAGGAGGCTGGGATATGTGGGTGTATAGGAATTTACCAGATGTGTAGGGTTTCTCTTCCAAAAACTTTAGACAAACCAATAAAGAGACGTTATGTAAGAGACAATTATATCCTTATGCACAAATAATCCAGAAGAATTTGCGCAAAAACCAAAAAGGTTTGACGCCCTGCTATTTTTTATCAATGTGGTTAATAAGGGGGCGGTGCCAAGTCGTACTCCGCAGCGTATGTAAACGAGGCAGGAAGCCATCCAATGACAGCGCGGAGTATGCAAATGAGACAGGGAGTCAGCCAATGGACGCGTGGGTGGGGAGGAGTCTATCCGGGCTGCGCTCCTGCAGTCGCGCCTCGGCGCTCCAGAGTCTGCAGATGAGCAGCGCGCGCGCGCAGGCAGGCAGGCAGACAGACAGGCAGGCAGACAGACAGACAGGCGGACTGTCAGGATTTGTGCATGGACGTTTATCTTTCTCAAAAAAATAAACATCGGCACCAGAAGCTAAAAGACTGGAACTTATCTATCAGGATTTGTAGTTTTTAAAAGCCCCCCAACGTTGTGGAGGTCTCTGCAGGTTTGATCCCCGAGGTCTCTGCAGGTTTGATCCCCGAGGTCTCTGCAGGTTTTATCCCCGAGGTCTCTGCAGGTTTGATCCCCGAGGTCTCTGCAGGTTTTATCCCCGAGGTCTCTACAGGTTTTATCCCCGAGGTCTCTGCAGGTTTTATCCCCGAGGTCTCTGCAGGTTTGATCCCCGAGGTCTCTGCAGGTTTGATCCCCGAGGTCTCTGCAGGTTTGATCCCCGAGGTCTCTGCAGGTTTTATCTCCGAGGTCTCTGCAGGTTTGATCCCCGAGGTCTCTGCAGGTTTTATCCCCGAGGTCTCTGCAGGTTTTATCCTCGAGGTCTCTGCAGGTTTTATCCTCGAGGTCTCTGCAGTGGGATTTGCGATGATGCTGATTAACGCATTGAGCAAAAGTGCGGATTACTTTTCGGATTTGTCCTCCATCATCCGTGTGTTCGGGACAAACTAAAAGACAGAAGTGGCAGTCCACAAAGTGCACAAGTGTCCCCAATGGAGCGCCTGGTTTCCATTTGGCTGCAGCTGGAGCTCTGGGCCATGGCTGTGCTCTTAACCAGAGGTGAGTCGGGGGGAATTAGCAATGGTTTGGAATAAATGAATACATTTGGTGTTTGCAGAGGCTTATTGATGTTGCACGACCTTCCTTTAAGCTGTCATATTACCTGCATGTGTAAAAAGTTGGAAAGAAGTCGGTGTGCTTCCTTAAGTGAACTGTTCCCGAAAGTTTTAGAAAGCAGCATGGGCCAGATAGGTGGGTTAGAATAAAAAACAAACAGACATCATCTAGAACATCTAGAACAGGAGATGCATAACTTGTTTTTTTTAATTATTATTTAGTTTTGTGCTTTCATCATGTTATCACCTGCATGCGTGCAATGGTGGAAAGAAGCTGGTGTGGGTGGATAAACACCATTGGTTGCGTCTTAGAAGTCATTTTGTCGTTTTCTGTACCTCAAGGCATCACTAATTGGTGTCCCAAGTACCAGTAGTCATAGAGATGCCAACACAGAAGGGCATGGACTGTATATGTATTTACATAGGCTGTTCCTGCACATGCAGACATAGAACTTGAATAATACTTGTTTATACCCATCTAGGGTACTAGATTGTAGTGAGCATCACGACAAGCTAAGGACAGTATTCAGTCGGTGTAAGTAATCGTGAACCGTGTATTATCCATTATCACACTGATGATGATGATTTCTGTAATAAAAGTCTGGTATGATCCTTATTTAAATACTCACATGAAATATAGAAAATCGTCTGAGCATAAAGGAGTGATTTTTAATCTGTCCATTTTTCCTCTGCAGGAGAAATCCGGTGTTATTGTGACGCCCCCCACTGTGTGGCTACCGGCTACATGTGCAAGTCGGAGCTCAACGCCTGCTTCACGCGCATCTTGGAGCCCCAAAGCTCCAAGTCTCCGCTCTCGCACGGCTGTCACGACCCGCTGCTGAACGGGGGGAACGCGTGCCGCTCCGAGCCTACCCACGACGCCCTGCACGGCCCCGTCACGCTGGAGTGCTGTCACGAGGATATGTGCAATTACAGAGGCCTTCCGGATCTCACCTACAGCCAGGGAGAAAGCCTGGGTAAGAGCACACTTCTGACGTCTAAATGTGCGTGCTGTGGGTGTGAGCACAAAGAAATGATCTTACAATGATATGAAAGTAGGAGCTAAAAAGTTCTAGAGATCTGCTGTAAGGTCGTTAAAGCAGTGTTTAGTAAGTCGGAGCCCAGACAGTCTATAGATTTGCTCTCTCGAGCTCTCAATGTGCCTAAACCAGGCAATCAAATACCTGGTATACGCTGGTTGAAACTGGGTGAGAGCAAAGAATGGGGACCATCTGGCGTCACAGAGGGCCGGTTCGGGAAACGCTGTGTTTAATATCAGAAGCTCTAAGAGCAGAAGAAGCTCTCTAAGATATCACATAAGGATCATGAAACATTGAAAATACACCATATGTATAAAACACAAATATATAGACTTGCTATTATTGTATCTGCAAAAAACTAAATTAACCAATCACTTAACTCGCCATATGAATGTTAAGACTAAGTCTGTGGTCCAAAATGACTAAAGTTCATGATTAATGATGCAAAATCTACAATCCGAGTATGAAAAAAAGCAGAAATGTTGCTGTCTTAAAAGATTCTCAATGGGTTATTAGCAATCGTCAAGCCACGCCCCTTTCCGATGATTCCTTATGGCTCAGGGCTGGGCAATATGATATCTTAATATCACAATATATTCTGTCACTACACACTTTTCTGAGAGTATTGTGGGTATTTGAGTACTTTTATAACACTGAGCGACTTCATTGTTCCTCACAGTATCAACTGTTTTCTTTTCTTTGTTAAATAATAAATGTTTGTGAAAGTTCAGTTAATAATAACTCACACCATGATTTATTTATTAATTTTATTCCCCTCCCCCCATATATATATACATTTTTTTTATGTGGCGCTATTGTTTTTTCTGGCTCTTTTAGCAAACCTACAACGAAACATGAAATCCAAGTATTAAAAAAGCACAGGTGTTACTTACGACACGATCTTGAATGCGAAACTGTTATGAGCAACTGCTAAGCCGCCCTTTTCCCATGATCCTTTGTGGCACAGTCTGTGCTGGTATTGTTATGGCAAATATGGCAAAAACTCATCATATCACGATACTTGAAGACATTTTTAGGATACAAGATATGGATCACGATATTTAGGTTTGCAAACAGAGTTCCAACAAAACAGTAGTGCTGCATTTATTTAAAAAAAATAAAATAAAAAAAAATAAAAAACTGGGAGTTTAATGATTTTTATTTTTATTTACCATCTACAAAAATAAATGATTTAACACGGCATGGGGGGGGGGAATTAAAACATTTGGTACAGAAATATATTTTAACATCCAATCAGCTACTTGTCACAGTAACAATGGGAGTTGGTCAGTGTTTTAAAAGTACTGACAATACCTGAATAGGAGTATCGTGACGTAATTTATCGCAATATCAATATTATATCACTATATCGGCCAGCTCTATTGTAAAAAAGCCTTCAGGAAACCTTACAGACTCTTTTTCCGTTCTTTTCCGAATTCCTCACAGACCGCAGGAGTCGTCCTCAGGCCGAAGGCGGCCGCCAGCTGGTTGCTCGCGTGCAGGAAATGCCCTCCACAAAGGAAGTGTGGTTCCGCGCCGCCGTCATCGCCGTGCCCATCGCCGGCGGCCTCATGCTCATCCTCCTCATCACGCTGGCTCTGCGGATGCTGCGCAGCGAGAACCGGCGCCTGAGGCAGCAGCGGCGCGAGATGCTCTCCCGCCTCCACTACGGCTTCCACGGGCAGCACCTGGCCAAGGGTCGCGCCGGCGCCAAGCTTGATCTCGAGTGCATGGTGCCCCTCGGCGGGCACGAGAGCTGCTGCCTGACCTGCGATAAGATCAGACAGTCCGACCTGAGCACCCAGAGACTCTTGTCGCTGGTCCACTGGGGACGGCACGGCCCGAGAGGCAAGCTGGAGTTCGTTTGACCCGCCTTTGGGGACTAGTCATGGCCGTTTCTGTAACAAACTTGAACGCATCACCCATCTGGTTGCTGCTGTAGAAGCACTTTACTTGAATTCGAAACTAGGACAGGACTGCGCTCCAGAAGGACGTTTAAACCGGACCTCTCTAATGACTGAAGGATTCCATAAACAAGACGTTGTGTTAACGATTTGCACTTTTGTATAAAGAAACTGGTTGCTATGGCGTTCCGTGTAGACGTGGACATTTCCGCGCACTAACAAGCACTTGAGAGAAAAGTGGCGCGTTCGAGGCTCATCAGTGTAAAGATGTGTTTGCTTGTGTAAATATTACATGACACAGAATCAACCCGGTGTGTCTTTTTTTTTTCTGTACTAATAATACATTTTAAGATGGTGACTATTGAGACAAAACGTCCAGTAGGATGTATATACAAAACTACGAAGGTAAAACAGCATCAATACCTTTTTAGAAGCCTAAAATGCACAAATATACATACAGACTCAAATGGTCACAGCATATTCCACAAATAAATGCAAGGTAATCCAAATCTGTAGCAAAATATTTGAAAATATAAATATAAAACAAGACTTCCAAGAATCAACACACATCAAGCCATTTGTATCCATACTTTACCATTTGAATATAAATATGTAACGAAATGTGACTACAAGACATACTATGTTGTTCGAAATGGTCCCCTAATCACTGTATGATTAGTGTCTATTTTCCTCATAGGAAAACTGGAAAACTATATTCTAGTGTCCATTTTCTTGATAGGAAAACTGGAAAATTATATTCTATTGTCTATTTTTTTAAACAATGATTACCATGATGCTCCTCAATATGAAAAAAAAAACCCCAAAAAACTGTCTTGATCGTTAGTAGCAAGTAACTTGCTAAGTAACGTAACAGTTTGTGTCCAAACAATATGGTGGATTGGCCAAAGGTCTCTGTAGAGAAGACCAGAACTGCTTAGTGACAAATGAAACAGTAACAATACTGAAAGAAGGATGAATAAGATGAGTTTTCATGTAAATTGACTTTCTGTGGATGTAAGGTCCAAAGCTTGGGCGACACGACATCTCCTGTTGGGGAAAGTCTAAATCTAGGGACCGCAAGTGAACTGGAACCAGATGACCTGAACGAACTGGTTGCGGTTTAAGGATGAACCAGTTCAGATGGGTATCTCAAGGTATAGACTCCAGTCTCGGAGGGCCACAGTACTACAAATATTTATGTTTTCCCTCTTTTAAAACCAAATTCAGCCAACGAATGGCCCTGGTAATTAGCAGGTGTGTTTTACCATTTAATAATAACTTTTTCCCCACCTACAGTACTGTGCAAAAGTCAGAGAACACCCTTTTGTCAATTCAGTACTTATTGTTAATTATTTGGTGGTAAACAATAATGATGGGAAAATGTATTTAACAGAAAATCACACAAAA
>JAOUQW010000021.1:1863798-1873858 GCA_028565825.1 Olivaichthys viedmensis | reverse complement strand
ATAAACTGTTTCCATCTACCAGTTTGACCAGCTCGGCCTGTGTTTTGGCAGCTGGTAGCTGGTCAGACCAAGCTGGAATTTTCAGCAAGGATCATTGTGGTCCTAGCTTAGCTTTTATGATTAATGGAAGTTAGCATAACAGCCTAAATGTGCTTGTGACTAACTGATATAAGAAGAATAAGAAGTGAAAAGTGCTTTTATGTGAATCTTGCAACATTTTAGGTTCAAATATAATGACACGCCTGGTTATTTTTATGCTCCTAGTTTAAGCAAAGGGATTGATTTTCATGACACAAATTTTCAGTATGATGATTAAAGTTTTCGAACGTGCGTTTAAAAATGACAAACATTTGGGCTAGCCTAGCATGAGTTTGTTTTTGCTTTCTTAGTCTATATGAACTACTAAAACGGTTTATGGAAGTTAGCATAACTGCCTAAAGGCGCTTTTGACTAGCTGATATAAGAAGAATAAGAAGTGAAACAAGTGCTTTACGTTAATCTTGCAATGCTTTTAAATAACTGGTTTGTCTTGAACTATTCCAATTGATAGTTTTGACCAAACAAAAGTTTTCAGATGTTTTCAGATGCATGTTGAATCTCACAACGCTCTAGGTTTAAATGTAATGTGGTTTGTGTTGAACATTTTTAATAGATGCTTTTTACTTAACGAAATAATGCTAGCCTAGCACCATGTTGTCTGAAGACTCGGGGGGACAGCCTGGTTATCTTCTGCCTTTTTTACCCAAAAGGAGTGCTTTTTATAACTGTCATTTTTTAGTACAATGTTTTTAAGATGGTCTAAGACCATTCTGTTTAGTCAAAAGACATGCATTTAAAAATAGTTCAACCCGAGCCACAGTTATATTTAAACCTGAACCATTGTGAAATTCACATAAAGCGCTTTTTCACGTATTCTTCTTCTATCAGCTAGTCAAAAGCACCTTCCATAAAACCAAATACTTAAGTTAATGTACACGGAGAACGCTTCACCATTTTAAATGCAGCATAATTCAGAATGAAGCTTGTTTTATAGTATTTCTCTAAAACACTGATTTTACTGTACATAATGAATAAACCCAGAACATCCAGTTTACACGACGTCACACACGCCTCGAATGTTTATCACAAACGTATCAGCAGCACTCGCAAAAACGTCGAGGTTGCATTGTAAAATTTAAAGGGAAAAAACTTCTTGCCATATCTGGTAAGATCTCTGCCCTGACCCTTT
This sequence comes from Olivaichthys viedmensis, assembly GCA_028565825.1. Classification (NCBI taxonomy): domain Eukaryota; kingdom Metazoa; phylum Chordata; class Actinopteri; order Siluriformes; family Diplomystidae; genus Olivaichthys; species Olivaichthys viedmensis. The sequence continues at coordinate 1,872,630 of JAOUQW010000021.1, read as the reverse complement.
ACACACATTTTAACCGTCTTCCTGCTCCGATGTCTGCAGATAATAAACAGTCTGAAGGCTCTGGAGAAAGCCTGGTTATTTTCTGCCCTCTGTTTAAGGCAAAGGGAGTGATTTTCATGACTGTAATTTTCAGCACGATGATTAAATTTGCGAACGCGTGTTTGAAAATGACAGAGATCCGTGCAGGAGCCACGTTTGGGTTTTTCAAGGCCTAACTGCCAACTGCTCTGATTGTAATGGGGTCTTGAGTATGGCCTACTTGTTGAAGAAGCCTCTTATTTTGAGCACTATTGTGTGTAAAAACACCACCACTTATCTCCATTGTCTTTTTTCTTACCATTAGTTGCTTGTGGCCTTGCTTAAAGAGCCCATACTGTACACGTTTCTTGTACTTATTATTTTTCTATGAAGTCCACTTTTAATGTTTATGTGGGTTTATGTACTTAAAGGAATTGTAATTTTCCAACCTCTTTTAATCCTACGGTATTAAACAGGCTGTTTTTGTTACTGTGTCTTTGAAGAAAGAATTTGGCTAAAAACAAATTAGCACAGTTTTCCACTTACCAAATGTAGTCACTCAGCCAAGACATGTTTGCTTTAGTTTTGCACTGAAGCTACGAGGCTGAAGGAAGGAAAATCCAGCTGTCCATGATATAGGTCCTTTAAGTACTTTTGGCTAGCAGGCAGAACAATGTGCGACGAAATGTCAACTAAACAGAATGTAAATACAGTATATACAGTACCGTGCAATAATGTCTAAGAGCACCCTTTTGTTTATTCAGTTTTCAATAAAAAGGCCATTCAGTATTTATTGTTAATTATTTGGTGGTAAACAATAATGATGGGAAAATGTATTTAACAGAAAATCACACAAAAGTCTTTAACACTAAGTGCAGCATGAAATCTGCAAATATTTCATGTGTAACTTTTGTGCAATATTGAACTGCCACTAATTCCATTAATCTGATTTCATCAAACCAGTACGTTACAGCTGCTTCATGCAAGGGCAGTTCATTTGCATAAATAAGTTATAAAACTATTAGACTCAGTGTTGTAGGCTTCTGTGTTAATTGTAGATTAAATGAATATTTACAGGATTATTGTCTGACACCAAAAAGGTAATAATGTGTTACTGCACGGCTGTTCGAAAATTGAATCAATGTACTGTAACATTTTTTCCCATCATTATTGTTTACCACCAAATCATTAACAATAAGTACTGAACGGCCATTTGATTGGAAACTGAATAAACAAAAAGGTGCTCTCTGACATTGGCACAGTACTGTATATACACGTTTTGACATAAGTGGAGGAAACATTATATTTTTGGCTCAGGTTTTAAAGGAACAGTTCATCCAAAAATTCAATTGACACAAGTAATGAAAGCTTATAGCTACCAGTAGTGACCCGTGACCCGTAACACAATATTTTATTTTAGAATTCTTCTGTTGTCAATAAAATGTTTTGGCAGATTTACACTCTCATGGTGGTTTGGAGATAAATTTGAGATAGATATAAGTGCCAGGTTGCTAACAACCCAAGGTATGTACAAACGGTTTGTGAAACATTCTGGCATTTATGGGCTTATTGTGGTCATCTTTGTTATGCATTATCATCCCTATTGTTTTCAGTCAATAAGAAATACACTTTCTTTTGATTTATATTGGTAAAGAATAACATACACTGTTTATGACGATCCTATAATGACATTTAGGGTTAAACTTCAAGTATGAGCTCAGTTTAAATACTCTAAAATTAGAAATCTGAGTAAGCAATAACTTTAAAGGAATTGAGAAATATATGTGACTTTTTATCTTATTGGAAACAATCTAGATCCAATTAGAAAAGGCTGAGATTCTGATCACTCTAATTAGGCACTTGTAGCACAACATATATTTGTCTTACAGCACTGACCTTTTTTTACCTTGTTAGCTCGTGTCCTTGATCAGATAGTGCACGATTCATCTGTACTAATCACTTAAAAGACAAAATTCTTCTTTGGCCGTAATCTTTCACTAAAGTGCACCGACTTTTTCCGACCTCTGATTTTTTGATTACGTCACGGTAGAATTGCGGGCAGGACAAAAAATATAATAACCAATCATTTTATGTCATGTTTCACCTCCTCCTCCCTCCCCTGAGTTAGCGATACCGATTAGCAAGCAACATCATGGGCAGAAAGTGCATTTTTGGTTGTTCATCAACAAAACCTTTGTTCTCTTTCCCCAAAATACTCTGGTTACGGGCTCGAATTTTTACATTTTGAAGAGGGAGGTATTTCGGAGAATTCGGCGTTGTGTTCGAGGCATTTCAACCCGGACTACTTCAAAAACCGGGAGGCGAGTAGTCCTCCACAATCGACTCCAGACTAGTGTCTAAATCTGACTCCATGTTTGTGTTGGAACGCCCACGTTTTACAAACCAATAAAAACATCAAAAAAACATCATGTTGTGGGTAAAGAATGCGTTCGAATTTCCGTTTCACGTTGTCTTTAAAAATAAAGGTGCTAAAAAACGTTCTTCAGAGTGATTAACTATTTTTGGTTCAGCAAAGAACCATTTTCGTTTCTCTAAAGAACCTTTCGGTCCATGTTTTTGGTAATGGGAACATTTACGGTGGGAAAAATGTTTTTAGTTCTCTTTGGCACCAACAAAAATGGTTAAAGCTCTATCAATCAAAAGGTTCTTTAGGAAAGCAAAAATGGTTCTTCGATGGCATCACTCTAAAGAATAGTTTCTGCCAGCTTTATTTTTAAGAGTGTAAGATTTTGCGGCGGCCAATAAGTTAAGTTAATAAGTCCTTAAATACAAAGATTTGGGACTTTTGAAGGAAGATTTGGTGTAAAACAGGTTTGATTATTTATTTTTTCTTATTTAACTGGCATTTGGTACCTTGTTGTTTTGGCTGTGGCACTAATAGGGATTAAACTGGAATAAAACATGAGTTGTTCAAAAGCTTGTGTGGCAGGGTAATATTGTTTGAGAAATATGTAATTTCTCCAAATTGCATTAATTCTATTAATTGGCTGGATAAAAAAAAAAATTCTCACACCACGTTCTTGGTAGTGGACTTAAAGTTTTGAACCCTTCTGTAGTTGTCAACTGTAAGCAGGAATGAGATGTTATTCGTCCTTGTCAACGCCGTAACAATGACCTGCTTGTCTAATGGTGGACGTTTGCGCACCGTGTTGATGTTGTCCGATGTTACAGCGGCACTGTCGACAGGTTGTACAGGCTACTGGAAGTGTTTTCAGAGAGGTGTGTGAAAAACTGCCACGGGACGAGATCAAAGAGGAACAGCAGCTCCATCCACGGCTTCCATTCGACATCGTAGCGTCCCCCATCGTGTCCCGTCATGCTCGTAATTACACAAAGCTGTCTCCCTTAGAGCCAAGCCCTCGAACTCAAACCCACAACCATCTCTCTCTCCCTCTCTCTCTCTCTCTCTCGCACACAAACACCTTTGACACAGAACTGTAGTTCTCAGTCACATGAGGCGGAGTGCATTCCAGCGGTTGAGGCTTTAATAACAGGGCCGGCTGTGTTCCTGCATACTCCACTTCACTTTGCTCTCGGTAGGAGATCTGTCTGATTCCCAGTGCACATCGATGTTCTCAAAACAGATGTCTTATAAAGGCAGATCTATCATGTAGTATGTACCGATGCCAATCAGAGCCGGCCTGTGGGTCTATATGGTCCTAGGGGAGATCTTGAGAAACAAAATTTGACTCTCTGGCCCCAAGCAAAATCTTTTGGCTAATAGGTTGACTTTATGTTAGCCTAATTATTGCGCTAGCAACTAAGAAAACGGGCATTACTAGCTAACAGCTAGCTAAGGTTAGCTAACACTCCAATTCATAATATGGTATATGGAAATCTGTATTTCGTGCTATGGTTACATACTTTGCTTGGCTGGGGAAAAGTTTGGGTAGGTCATCAACAAATACTCATATGGAAGGGTGTGGATGTTTAACACATTGGACAATTATTATTATTTTTTTTATTGTTAAAAGATAGGCAAATATATAAAAAATAGCTAAAGTAGCTCCTTGTCACAAAACGTTTTTAAAAGTCACAGTGACTATCAAAAAGTAGTTAAATTTGGCGACAAATTCACCAAATTGCCAACACTGGTTGGAGCTGGATCATGTGACAATAGGGGCCAATCAAAGGAGGATAGATAGACATCAGCATTTTCAAATATCTCAGTTTTTCCCGCATCCTCACAAAAATTTAAAAATGTATCCGGCACAGTTTCTGTGTGGACAGAAGGCCAAAACGCAGAAAAAACTTTTTCAAAAGTATCCGTGGACATGGCCTCAGGGTTGAACCAGTGACAGTTTACAAAAGGTTAGCAAGCTATCAAGCACCAAGATAAGTAGCTTAGCTAGCCAGCTAGGTCAGCGGGACATTAAGTCTATAGATAAGATTAAAATGCACAAAATTCGTTGGCTAACTTGCAGTGATCGTTGGCTACATAAGTTGACAAAGATGTCAGATATCAGTGGTCTAGAATAAAGACTCACTAGAGACTTATTCATGGAAATCAATTGCTGAATTGAAACATTATGGGCCGTGTTTTGTCTCAGTGTGCAGCTACAGGACAAACATGATGCCAGCTCCAGAACATTCCCACTTCTCTCAGCTCCATTTGGTTTGAGTTAGCCTTAACATAGTGAGATCTAAGCTGGACCCTGTAATCCAGCTATATATATATTGAGCATATATATATATATATATATATATTCTATCTTAATAGTTTGGTGAAAAATTTAACTTACACCATCGGCCAAGACATGTTTGGTGTCTTAAGTTTGCTTCTTTAGTTTTGCCTTGTAGGGCCAATGTAGCCAACAAGTAATGGAAGCTTATAGCCGCTGGGGTATTATTGTGCAAATTGCATGTCTAACTCATCACACACTCGCCTACATTTGGGGTTAGGGGAACATTGTGTTAATCCATTTACAATATGAAATAAAATAATAGGATAGAGAAGAGCCGTGAGAGGTTTGTAATATGATGGTCACATTTGGTCCTGCTGATAAAGATCAGGTAACAGTAGTGACCTGGCAGTGCGGTCACAGAAAAGACAGCTGGATTGAATGAAGGCGAAACAGGAAATGATGCAATCGGTGCCGCTGAGCAGTGGACGGGGAAGGGGAGTCTATGGGTTTGATGAGATAGTGTTTAAGGTCACTGTTCAGCGTGGAGCACTGGATAGATTAGATATTAACCATGGACACTAAACTGCTGGGTCAACGGACTCGTATGATAATGCAGAATTAAACAGCATGTGCTGCATTTAAAGCTCTTCAAGGAGCTTTCTTTAGTAGAAATTCTTATCGTGGATATTTAGTGTTTCATGTTGGACCTGTGGGATTCACACTGCCAACCTAAGTGCTCAATTATGCTTTACTGCTCAAATCCGTGTTTTTTTGTTAGTTTGTTCACATTATATATACGGCACTAGTTTAAACACAACTGACCTGCATGTGCAAAGAACAACGTTTAAGGCTAGGAGGTATCCTCAAAAGCGAGAGCACATTTGGGAAAATATCAGGTAGCCTATCATTTTTTTAACATGAAAATTTACCGTAATTATATTTTGGGGGGTCAGCAATGGTGACATAAATGACATGAATTATAACCAAAAGAAATACATTGACCCTAATAGTCCCCACTGTTTCACATAATTATTCCTACCTTTTAACAATTCAATTGACTTCTTATTTCTGTCTAAACAACACAAGTTTTGTGAATCATAACTAATAACTAAACATAACTAGAGTTGCTTATTTGCTGGAAACCATTTAGCTAACGTTAACGTGAGAGATGTTTGAATAGCTGCTTGTACCAGTGTGTTACATGCGACTTTGATTATTTTTGAACTTCTTGTAACTATCAAGTTGTGCAAAAATTGTTTCGAAGAACTCGCAACATGCAACTAGTTGCATTAAGGTCTCACATGTAAAGCCAGCCATTTCATTTCATTTTCATTTGATCGTCAAGAAGCACTGGACAACAAATGACAGAAAAAAAACCCACATGAAATCCAATTTGACTGGTCAGACTTGTATGCCCAAGAATTGGATTTTATCTGATCGGAAAAAGTCCAATCTCATGTGATTTTTGTTTTTGCATTTGGACTTCTGAAAAAATATTTTGGATATGCCCAAAAATTTGATTTGAGCTGCCTGTCTGATCCCAGCTGTAGTGTTTAGTAGACGCTATATATGTTTAGCATCAACAATTTCCAAAAATTCGGTTCTCACTTTTCACTCCTTCCGCTCTTGGTTTTCTGGATTTCCTGAACGGCCACAGGTTGGCAGAGAGCGAGCGGCCGGTTGTCTGTGGCGCACCAACATGTGTTTATTGTAATCTGCTAAGGCCATTAAGTGCTGCAAAATAACCGAGGGCAGCGGAGAGGTAGCGCGAGGGGTTTAAGGCTCTTCGGAAGACACAGGAGCTGAAAAACAGGCCGGACGGACGGAAGAAATGAATGACTCAGCAGAAACTCACACCAGAGTTATAATTTTGCTTTCAAAAAATAGTCTCGCTGGCCCTACCACTGAATACCATCCCTCTGTGTGCGCTCTCTCTCTTTCTCTCTCTCTTGGCTCTTCTAATTATGGGTCCGGAAGATTGCAGGGTTTAAGTCATCTCCACAAGACTGGCCAAAACTGGAGCTGAATCCGTGTGTGCACTGGAGATGCAGAAAAACACACACACCATACTGTAGCTTAGACACGCTCGCTCTCTTTTTCTGTCCTTCTTTGCCTCTGGGTTCCTCCCTCTCTTTTTCTGTCCCTCTGTCAAAATAAATATTGCGAATACTTTCCCACTTTCGTCTTTTAAGAAGATTGGACATGCTTCTGTGGTGAGGTATGGCGAAAACAGCCGTTTAAAGAACTTTCAGTGACCATTAAAAACCCTTACAGAAAGTTGTTTCCTTGTGCAAATAATCACTGCGAGCTAGATCAAAAGAAGCTACTTGGTACATTGTGGAGGCAATTTTTCCAAAACTGCAACTAATAACTGCTTTTCCCGACAGTGCAGCATGTGTGATGCACTGTGGTGCCCATGATGTGCATCATGAGGAGACGGAAGTGGCTGAACACACAATTCATGCCAAAACCATGTACAGAGTTCGCTTCTTGTTTTGCAGCATCGTAGCTGAGGCACAGACTAATTATCCTCCTAGTGAAACATCGAAATGGATTGTTCCAGAACGTTTCAGGGTGACAAATGCAGATGTTAAAAAAACAAGTAACGAATCATGATACGTGAATCACATTTCATCATTCATCAGGCTTCGAGGTGGACAGAAATAGAATCTACATGTTTAGGTAGTATACTAGGTTTGTTTATTTTGATAAGGTGTAATCACCTAAAAGTATGTGCATGTATTTTGTCTTTGGGCGGTGTCTTTGCGCAGTGTTTTATCAGCAGGGCCTCTAGCTGCATCCCTACATTTAGATGCACGCTGCTCTGTAATTACACATGTGCCAGGCTGTCTGGAGAGCAACAGGACAGGCTGGATAAGGAGACAGTGTATGTGTGTGTGTGCGTGTGTATGTCCGTAGCTCAGAGGAGGGAGGAGAAGTCCTCACTTCTGTTATTCATCAGCCTGACAAGCCCACGGCTCCGCTCCACCCGGCTGCTCCACACACGCACACACACACACGCACTCACGCACTTTGCCCAAACTCTGCTGAGTTCTGAGGTCAGGTATATATTATTTTTTTGCCTTTTTTTTTTGTGTGTGTTAATTTTTCAAGCCAGTTTCTCAAAGTAGCTGGTCTGGCCTTTTTCAAATAACATGGGCTAAAGGCTACCAGGGTTGCCAGGTTTGTGTGACAAAAGCAGCCCAAAAAGCAGTCCAATAAGCAAAACCAGTGCAAAAAAGCTGCCAAATGGTCAAACAAAACCAGCCCAAAAATTGCTCAACGGTCAATCAAAACCAGCCCAAAAAGCAGTCCAGTGACCACTCACAATCAGCCCAAAACACAGTTCAATAGCCAATCAAAATCACACAAAATGCACCCCAAAGGCTGAACAAAATACAGCCCAGAAACCCACCCAATGACCAAAAAAAAAAAAACAGCCCAAAAAACACCCAATGGCCAATCAAAACCAGCCCAAAAACCATCCTAATATCCAATCAAAACCTAGTCTCACAAGCCAAACTTCTAGTCATCGCTAGAGAGTCTGGTACTTTTCATCAATAAACATGGCCAAGAACTGCCTACCTACACAGGAGGAGGCTATTTGACATTGCAAATGACTAACCACAGCCTTTTCCCGTAGCCTTTCGGCAAAACACACAAGGGTGTCTTTTTTACTCGTCACTAGCTGCTTCAAACAAAACTCTTAAATAACTTTTAAAGACGAGATGCCATAACCATTTTTCAATCCAGTGACTATTTTACACCAAAAAAAAGCTCATTGTGTCACAGTGTTCAAAAGTTTTTCTGTCGGAAAACATTGCACAGACGTGTGTACACACGAAAGTGCATATAGCCAACAAGATTGTAGCCTGCAATATTCTGATGCCTGTGGCCAGCTAAGTGTACATTATACATCAGACGATCCTGTGGTGATCGCACATACGCTATAGATGCAGTGGATAGAAATTAGGTTGGAAAACACTGAACTATTCCTTTAAGGCGAGAAATGAGGAAAACCCACCAAAAATCAGCTACCTACTCCAATGCTATGCAAGCAAGGTTAGCGTCAACATTTAAGTAGGAGAGAGTAAAAATGCTAGCAAAAATGGTTAGCTGCGTCACAAAGAAGAGTCACTAAAAACGTTGCACTATTGTAGCCTATTCA
>JAOUQW010000021.1:1841413-1853689 GCA_028565825.1 Olivaichthys viedmensis | reverse complement strand
AACGACATTTCATTTCAATGTATACGAGGTATATGGAGAAATGACAATAAAAGCCTACTTGAACTTGAACTTGAACTTGAACTTGAAGAGACTATTTTCTCCAGGTATGATCCGTTCTACACTCTCAGAAAAAAAAAGGTACTAAACTGAGGTTTTGAGGCCCAAATGCTCGTCACTGGGGTGATACCCTCAAAGCTACATCTTTTGTAGCTTTAGTTAAAAGAAAAAAATTATTAATGTACAGAAATGGGCCTTAAAGGAATACTCTAACGTTTTTCAACCTAATCTCTATCCACTGCATCTGTAGCGCATGTGTGATTATCACAGACAAGAGTTTGGACACGTTTCCCTGTACTGAGAAAAGAGCAGAAAAGCTGTTCACTCGAAACTCACGTATAATGGAAGTCTAAGGGCAGTTGTTAAATTCTGTCATTAAACGTTTATGCGAAACACATTTTTGTAGAACGCCTTAATGATTCTCCAATCAAACGTATTTATAAAGTACAATTCGTCCTTTCATACACGGAACTGCTTTTTCAGAAGTAATCATTTGTGCTTATGCGATACAAGCGTAGAGACATGAACACAAAGTGCCTCAGTGTCCAACATGATCTCATGAGAAATACATACGAATTCAAATGAGCAAGGGTGATGTGGTTAAATTTCGTTCCATTTTAGGCAAATAAAGTTGAAAGAAAGGGTACAAATGCTAACTCCGCCCATATCCTTAACCTTCGTAACATTTAATTCAAATTGGGTTGTGCAAATTATTACAAATTTGCAAGTGTGAGATCATGTTGCAGTTTCGGTCTGATGGTGCATGGACACCACAAAAAACGCTGGGGTTTGTAAGTAGCCAGAATGACTTTTTACTGTTGTAAGTTAGCGTAACAGTCGTAGTTTTGCATTATATGGTCATGTATTGTAAATGCGTATTAATGGAATTCACTGCCCTTAGACTTCTGTTATAAATAAGTTTTTTTTTCAGTACAGGGAAATGTGTTGAAATTCTTGTAATTGCACATACGCTACAGATGCGGTCGATAGAGATTAGGTTGAGAATGCAGGAGTATACCTTTAAGGACCATTGTTGCACCTTTGAGGGTATATTAGAGAGAGAGTATTTATTGTCACATATACAAGTACAGTACAGTGAATTTCTTATCTTCACATATCCCAGCTTATTAGGGAGCTGGGGTCAGAGCTGGGGTCAGAGCTGGGGTCAGAGCTGGGGTCAGAGCTGGGGTCAGCCATGATACGGCACCCCTGGAGCAGAGAAGGTTAAGGGCCTTGCTCCCAAGGCTTGAACCCACAAGCTTCTGATCAGTAGCCCAGAACCTTAACCACTGAGCCACCACTGTATTGCTTGTACCTTGAGAACAAAAAATGTACCTGTACAGCACCTTTATTTCTGACAGTGTACCAGCTCAGGTAAATCTGTCCACTTCATATCTGACAGTGACACGTGGGAAAGCACAAGGCTTACAGAAGGCTCAACTGGCGGATATGTCGGGAAAGGTTTGTCTTTTGCTTTCGCATTTCTCCCCTGCCCTTTAGCTTATTCCCCTGGAAACAAAGGGCAGCTTGATGTGTCTTCCTGGACGCCCTGGTGCCATGCAGTCTTGCTGCGCTTTCCTTAGCGCTTGTCCTGGTTTACCACAAACGTGCCTGCTAGTACAGGACCCAAGTTTTAATAGTTTTAACATGGATATGTCGCAAAAAAGGTTTTTTTGTTCCTAGTTGGGAAGCCTTAAGCCACTGGACAAGGTGTCAAACTTAAACATGGGGCTATTTGAGAAGTGTTGACTACTCAAATATTTGTGTTGTCTATACTTTAGGGATTAGGGAGCCATCGGGGAGTTGCTTGAATGCTTTCTACTGTGGGCAAGAAGCTGTACTTTGGCTTCACAACAGTTGTTCTTTGCTCTCTTTCATCCCAACCACCAGGTCTTTTTGAAATTCAGACTTTGTTATTTCCTTTTATTTCTCACCTCCTTATTTGAACTGGTGACTGCAAAATTTACCAACATATTGTAACAATGTATTTCCTCGAGCACCTTTTGCCTCTTCTCATTGCAGAGGCTGAATGGGTGTCATCCACCTGGATTTCTACAGCTCGTGCCGTCCACACCTGATGTGTCTGGGCTTGCCGGGTGGCACGACTTCACCCGCTTATCTCTGCCTGTCATCAAAGCCCTCTTGTCCCCCCTCTGCCCTGCCTGCCTGGTGGTCCTGAGCTCCGGCTCCATGAACAAAGCTCCGCTTGTGAGCCTCTGAGGCGCTTTCATCAGCATCAGAATGACTGACTCCCTCTGCGGCCTGTGGAGGTGCAGCTCTGAGACTGTTCTGGGAAGTTAATGCATCGTATGTAATGTGTGAAAACCATAAACTAATTTCTTGGGTGTTCTACATTTTCTTTAGTTAAATTAAAACTGCAGGCAGTCAAAACTAATTAAAATCATTATTTATTCATGCAAAGGATGATCAGTGGTGAACGTGTGGTATACATGCATGTATTTGGAAAAGAGCTGGATGTAGGTGTTGAGTCTTTTTATTGGAGGTTTTCCAAAAATCATAGTCAGAGTCCATTGCTAGGGGTCAAGGCATAGTTACAATAATACAGAAACAGGCAGATGTCATAACCAAAAACTTACATTTAGATTTTAATTAATTAAAATAATTGGTAATCAAACGCATTTGATTATAAATGAGCCTATAATTTTAATACCGCTACAGACAGAACGAACATTAGCAGTAGTGCTTAATATCACATAAACCACAGAAGGTGAAAATTGTGTTGCTTTCTTCAACAAAGAAAATGACAAGGAGGCAACATCATTTTATCAGATATTTGAATGTTTCAGATTCATTTTATTTTCACATGTAATGTTTTCTTGTTGCCAACATTTTAGCGAAATCCATGTAAAAATCTGCCGTCCGCCATCCATCTTCTGGCAAAAATAATTATTTTAAGCCCTTCATTCACACAATTACTATTCACTATATATGCTCACTACATAATGTATATCATAATGGCGCTGTAGAACCTACATAATGTCCAGTAGAACGCTATTTAATATTCAACCACAGAAAAAGAGCGACTCCAATAAGTGCTAATAAATGTTGTAAATTGTAAGTTATTTACATGAAATATCGCTTTTAGGACACATACTTTATTCTTTCCAGTTGATACATAATTAAAAATATGCGAAAATAAAGTATGCCATGACATTTATTTAGACATATTTTCCTACATTAAGCAACACAAGGTTAATTTGGTCAAAAAGTTACACTTATGTTAGGCGACTAAAAATAGAACATAGATCTTAAACAAATTAGAATTAAAATGTTTGCTTTCAACCATGTAAATATTATGAAAATTCGAATAGTAAAATTCGTTCTGACAGACATATTAAAACTTGACTAGATTAGAAAACAAGACACAAGGCTACAAGGTTCAAAGTCACCGGAAAACACATGCAAATAAACACTACAAACAGAGTGCTGCACAACGAGACATAAAACTAATTACAAGAAACAGTCGTGCACAAACCAGACACAGGTGCAAACAATGGAGAATGGTGTGGACAAATTGGGCAAAATTGGGGCAGGATCTGGAGAAACCAGGAAGTGTTCATGATAATATACCCCTGCCAAACTTCACAGATTCTGGATGTCAGATATCCTGAATATCCCGCCAATTCTGAATATGTGGATGTGGGAAAGAGGTTAGCTGATTGCAGCTATAGTGTACACTCATAGGCGCGGCTGAGTTTAATTCCATTCATGAGAATTGCGTAATATCGGGGGTTCTTCATGTTTCAACCTTCAAAAAGGGCAATGAGATCTAAAAGATCTGTGGACTTTCTTTAAGAGGAAAAAAAAAACAGGTATGAAAAAAAGGGAAAGGTGTTCGGGCAGTGAATTTGAGTTTGTATTATGGGTGGATTTATAATATCTTATTTTGGAACGTTGCATTTATTTGGCCATTACATTAGTAGGCTGGCTAATGAGCTAACTGACTGGTTCAAGTAGATTTTTCCTGTGTAGCTAGATTATACTATCCCCTTGATTTATTTATTTTTTTACACAATTCAGCCACTGCTTATAGGTAGCAAATTATATGCTAATATAAAAGTGTACTTTTCTGAAACAGCTATTGTTACTGAAACAGGACCCAACTGTAACTCACAAAAAAGCATATTAGTCATGCGATAGAACCTCAAAAGCACTGGAAGCTCTTTTCCAGTTCTTTTAGTTTCATACCAGAACTATTTCCTGTTGCTGTTTACTGCGTGGGCAAACAACTACCTCAGTGCCGGGCATGCCTGGGCCCATGGCCTCTGTATCTCATAGTACCCATCAGATCTATGTGTTATTAATGGCTCTGGGCCGTCTTAGGTTTCTTCAGTCAGATTGTCATTATTCTTTGTCCGTGTGAATATTATTATCGTTAAAGTGAGGCGTAATTTCATTTCTTGGTTGGCCTGCATCCATTTGGTTGTTGAAAAAGCCGTTTTATAGGTAACTGGAGGTGTCATGGCTGCATTATTGTTTGACCTGCTTAAAGCCAAGTCGAACTTCATGACGGCCATCACCCACATTCAAGCTTCATTCCCGAAGCGACTCTAAACCACCTAAAGTTAGGACCCTTGCATTTCTTCTTTTGTTTTTACATGGCTAACTCTTTTAAAATGGCTGATTACATGAATTGGTATTTGGGTAATATTTGTTACCACAGCGCTAAAATTCACGTTTTTCATTTTAAAACAGAGACTTTTTCGTACTTCAATAAAAAAAAAACTATTTGACGGTGTTGTTATGTATGGCCTGAGATTGTGATCTCACAAAATAGGCTCAACAGCTTGAATTTATCTTGTCTTATATGCAAATGATTTGAGGATGCTAACCAAAAACATTTAGCCACAGAACCTGCACGCTAACTAGCTAACTAATGTTCGTGCTTAACAAGATCGTTTAGCTAATGTTAAATAAATTGTGAACTCTTACTCATGTCTACTTGTGACAAATTCTGGTTTACTAGCAGTTAACCAGCCGGCTAGCTATGTGCTAACATTACCTACACTAAAATTCAGTATAGTTGAACAGCAGCAGCAAGTAATATCAGTAAACGTAAGTCAAAAAAACTGAATTTACTGATACACTCTGATACGACCACAGTTTTGGAAAACAAATGCTTCCTTTTCTCTCATTTTCTCTATGTGGCCTCGAAGTATGCTACATAAGATAACAGTGGGGGGAAGGGTTGGGTTTGGGATGACAGTTCTAGTTTCCAGATTCAAGCATGTTCAGAAATCTTTGCATTCTTTATAAAGGTAAAGTTGCAAAGACTGCATTTATAACAGTTTCTTGGCCATTTAAAAGAATCTATTATTGAACATGGGTCATTTTTAAATGGTTTAAAATATCACGTTTAGGGGCACTTTAACGATAGCTAGCTTTGTGGTAGGTCCAACACGGGATGCAATTAATGCTTGTGTTTTCATGAATAAATCCTTTCAAACATTGTACCGTCAGGCCTCAGTTTCTCACCTTTGCCTCGTGGTATTGGACCGACATGGTGTTATTTTCGCCAGACTCCTTCTCCTAACCCGTCTCCAGAGTGTTCTTTTCCTTTTCCGTTCTAGGGAGTGTACAATCCTGAGAGCAGTGTGTGCCCATTTCTTTTTTTTTACCCCCACCTTCGTCGAGAGGAAACAACTGTAACATTTATTTTCCTGCTTCTCACCATTGTTTTCATTGGTCTGGGGACTCGGCACTGTGAAAAGCCTTGGCTAATGCGTTGCGCCGTGAGAGCGAGCTACGAAGGCAGCCCCCCCCCACACACACACATTTCTGCTCTTTTGCCATGTCTTTTTCCGTTCCCTCCGTCATGTAAATATTGAGAAGGCGATGACTGATCCAAGCCAATGAAAGCCCTCTAGCTGCGCTAACTGCAACATTATTGTTAGAATTTGGTAATTCACTTTTCATTTACTTTTCCACTAGACCCCACATTATAGAGCCGAACAGGCCCGAGCTTGAAAGTGGCAACGTGTAAAGTGTTTGGTTGAAACATAAAATCTTGATTAATAGACAGATTAGCGCAACAGATTAGCTCATGGTCGCAAGGAACAACATCACACCCGTGTTGGGTCTTTTCCTGTAGCAAAGCCATGTTTGTTGAGCATTAAGAGTAAAGAGGGTAAATTCAGTGCAAGAGTGGGTTATTGACTTTTAGATTAAGATACTTGTCTTTGGGATTCTTTCTTCAAACTTTGTCATTTGCTTAAAATCGTATTATAAATGAGCAGATATATTATAATTAATGTTCAACTCTCTGCCAGATGTCTAATCATACCCCTCCCTAACCTTAATACTCACCTTAATTGTAACTTCACCCAAAACGTTTGACCTAATCCTTTATTGCAGCATTAACCATAACAGTAAACCCAACCCTAATCTTATTTAATTGTTTTATTTTAACCCAGCCATCTGTATAGATCTACATGGACCGCCTGAATCCGTGACAGCTTTCTTACAGTACAATAGCATTAGTCACTAACTGCACGTTTCCCTTGTTAACCGTAGCCATAACTTTTTTTTTTTCAAGCCGTCAGCTGCCATTAAAATTGGGTGGATCCCAATTGAACAAAATTATTTTGTTACCTGTCATTAAATTGGGAGGTTCCTCCGAGCTGGGCCTGAGCCTGTCTGCAATCTGGGAATTGAAACGAACACGGGAAAGTGTGTTCTCTCTGGTCGGAAACACAACATGTCTCGGGGCCGCTCTCGCTGATCTTGGATCTGTTGCCAGCTGGAGCCTTTCCGATGGTTCTTCAATTGAGTTAAATCTTCAGCTTTTCCAAATGTCTTGTTTTTTCCCCCTGAAACAGTCCAGTTCATGGTATGAAATATTGTCTCCTCACCTTTGACTTGGGTATATTTTTCTCCCTATCAGTCAGTGTCGGTCCAACATGGAACAACTCGCCATGAACCTGGTTCCGCAGAGACAAGCTATGAGTTTCCGAGTGACCTTGTAATTTGTTCCTGCAGATCCGGGTTCATGGCGAGTTGCTCCATGCTGGACCGTCACTGATAGTCATTCATTTTCATGATAATTTCATCATAATACCATGAATACCCCATCATCAAACCATGCAAATTAGCTTTCCTGTGGTTCTCTTCAGGTTTACATATGGCCTATTTGTTCAGTTAATTTATGTACCTTACTAGTGGACTGCTGGAGGAAGTGTGGGGCAGAACAAGCTAACCTTTTGCATGTTTTATATTTCTGTCCATGCCTAAAACTGTTTTGGGAGGTATTCCAGATCATTTTTAATATAAAGAGCTCTATACATTCATGACATATTATCTTAGGAATTATACCTATAGAAATTATAAATGAAGCAATATAATACCCATAGCAGCTTTGAAGCAGGTGACAAGGTGGTGGTTAGATATAAGACCCCCATTAATAATAGAATAGAATTTATAGCAGGAGAAATATTAAAAATGGAAAGAAAACCTTGTCAAGTAAAAAATCTAAAATTTAAAGGAAGATTTAATTTTCAAGATGAAATAAAGTGAACTAAGCATTTGAAACATTTAGGAAATAATAGTTAAAATTACAAATTAAGAATGCATACAGACTTTATTTATTTATTATTCTTTCTATCTTTTTTTCCTCTTTTTTTGATATTTGCATTCATCGCTGTGCATTTCTAAAAGTATGATTTAATATATATACACAATATATTATTTGTATATTATTCTTTATTATGAAAATCTTGCAAGTACTATGAAAATAGAAAATTGGTTAATGTCATTTTAATTGGTAAATTGCAATAAAAAACACATAGTTAATGACATGCACCGGAGGTTAAACTGTCATTTTCATCATAAGAGCATGAATCTCAGCTGTCAAACCACATCATTAAACTGAGCTTTTTCTGTGGTTCTCCCCAGGTTTAGAAAAAGCTACAATGTTGGATCCCCATGCCCAGAGTGACACGTTATATTTTTCTTTCACAGCGACAGAGCACAGACCCACACACATACACACACGACGCATTAGTGCGAGTCATTTCCTGGTCGGCCATAGATATGAATCAATGTGAGGCTGTTACATGATCCATATGGCCCTCTGACTTCCTTCTGCAAACCGTGCCATGACAGCAGAGGTCAGAACCGGACCCTCAGTCGAGAACGCCACATCTGTCAGAGCTGTGTGGGCATATGAGGAATCCGGCTAAAGTTTCCGCATATGCTTTCTGTCAGATTAAACAGGATTTTTGTGTATTTGTAAAAAACTTTGTGTGTATTTATACATATAACTTTATGGAATCAACTCATAAGGAACGACCCTATATGTTTCCCCAAGCTCAGTTTAAAATAACATTTTGGGTTAGACTTTGGGTCAGCACTTTTTATTTGAGTTGCATTGTGAGGACCATAAACAGTTCATAGCCTCTTATGTACATGCATATGGAGACTTATATATTTATTCAGAACTATATAAAGAAATAATTCTACCAATTTTTTACTTAAGGCTCTCTCTTATCCTTCTCTGTTACCCGAACTGCCGGGGTTAAGCATATCCCTGTAGAGCTGCCAGCACGGATGAGTTTGGTTAAGTTACATTAAACCATGACCATTGTGACGTAAATATGGTTTCCAATTCCTGAAGCCCAGCGGAGATAATCACAGCCTGTGAGCGGTGAATTTTTTTTAGGGCAAGCACATATTTTCATATGGTTCAGCAAAGCGAAAAATAGACACCGATTGACATTCAAGCTTTCCCATAAGGCCTTTAGAGCTCAGCTGAAATTTGCTTGATGAGAAGTGAATTTAAACAGAAATGATGCCTATATCTATTGTGGCTTTTTAAAATCAGGCAGAAGTACTGTGCAAAAGTCAGAGAGCAGCCTTTTGTTTATTCAGTTTTCAATCAAATGTTCATTCAGTACTTCTTATTAATGATTCGGTGGTAAACAATGATGATGATGAAAATGTTACAGTACATTTATTCTATTTTCAGTCAAGCAGCCGTGCAGTAACACATTATTACCTTTTTGGTGTCAGACAATAATCCTGTAAAATGTGAATTTAATCTACAACTAACACAGAAGCCTCCAACACTGAGTCTAATAGCTTTATCACTTATTTATGCAAATGAGCTCCACTTGCATGAAACAGCTGTAACGTACTGGTTTGATGAAATTGGATGAATGGATGAATTAGCGGCAGGGTGAAACAAACGTTCAATATTACAAATGAAATATTTGCAGATTAGTGTTGAAGACTTTTGTGTGATTTTCTGTTGAATACATTTTCCCATCATTATAGTTTAGCACCAAATCATTAACAATAAATACTGAATGCCCTTTTTATTGAAAACTGAATAAACAAAAGGGTATTTTCTGACTTTTGCATAGTACTGTGTGTGTGTGTGTGTGTGTGTATATATATAAAAACATTCCTTACTTTTTATAATCTTTACATTATAAAAAGTACAGTTATAGTCATGTTGGATGTGGAAGTGCATCAGTTCCAGTGAATCTATTCATCATGTGTGTAGGTCACCCCCAGGCTCCCAATGCAAACTGAATCCAGGTCTGAGCGGAGCCTCAAAGCTAATGTGACACTGAGGTAAATACAATTAAGTCCAGCCAGAGGAAAGGCTGGCTTATTACTGTTTATCTTTAAACCTGACTCCCTGGCTCCATTTGGCTCGGTGCCCGCACGCATCAGACCTCTTTTTTTTTTTTTTTCCTTCTCCAGTTTACAGGCCATTCATAACGACTCAACGAAAGAAAATACCAGTTATACTAGTTGGCATGATTTTTTTTTATTATTATTATTTTTTATGCATATATATAATTTTATGCATTTTCGACTGCCCTTTTTCATGAACAGTTCAGTACAAAAGTTTGCACACCCTTAGAATAAAACAAAGAACTTCAATTTATAGCAACAAGACATTATCACAAGTAACACAAATGGTCAAATGGTGTAGGTTAAGATATTAATCATGAACAAATCAAAATGATATCAGTTCAAAAGTTTGCATTTTCCCTCTGTGAATGTGATATACATATTCTCTAATAACTTGTATGCCTACCCTTTGCCTTTGTAACTACCTCTAGCCTTTTTTGTATGCTCTGAACGGCTTTTGGATTTGGATAGTTGTAATATTCGACCCTCTGTAGCCTAACCTCCCACACATTTCTTGAAATATCTTTTATAACTCTCTTAGATGTCATACACTTTAACTTAAACGTTACGTTGAATTGTAAAACGAAGGTTTTTCACCCAGAAATCATGGGGGGTGCATACTTTTGCACTTTATTGTATATTGTACCTGAAAATTACAGTCGGTGTGTCTAATAATAAGAGTGTAATTGTGTATAGTGGTTTAGTAGATCCTACGAAATTAATTTATCTTGTGCATTTCTAATAGAATTGAATAGCCAAAGATGGGTGCAGGTCTGTTTAAGTGTACGTATAACTGATACAACAGTCTGCAGGGCACTTTTATGTGTTTTGGAATATATCATATCATATGATACCTGTAGCTGTGGATCTTTATCTGCCTTTCTTATTTTTCCACTATTAAATTTCCGAGTGGCAGATTCCTTCAGGAGTGGCGCAAAAGTACATGGGCTTTCATCGCTGCCTTGTTACTTCAATTCCCTCAGAAAAAGCAAATGTGTGATTGGCTTTGCAAGTGAGTCGCTAATGAAAAACTTTATTGCAATGATGTAAAGTAACATAATTGACTGTCTGATGCTGCCTCGTCAGCGTTGCTCCTTGATCCCTGGCATCTGTTTCTGCTTATCTCCTCCACTAAAACTGTAGACTCCTCCAGAGCAGGACTCTTATCCTGAGGTTCAGATAGATGACCTTAACATGTTGGACCACTCTGAATGGTGATAACTTTGGTTAATGAATGTAAACGTTAAAATAATTTTTGAAGCGAGCATACCTGTAACAAGGGCTTATCTGTCATACAGTAGGGTCGAAAAATCCGAGTCACACATAGTCATATTACCAGAGTTGGGTAGTAACAGACTACATCTAGATTGTAATCTGATTACAAAAATAAAGTACTTGTAATTAGAATAGGGTACATTTGAAAATCTGATACATCCCACTAATGTATCAGATTACAGTCACTCTTTATGGATTACTGTATTACATTTTTCACGTCAATGTATCAAAGTCTATTCATTTAATGATTGTATCCATAGACTATATAACAGCCATTACAACAACTCAAATAACATCAGTTGCATCAGTTTCTTGATCTACTCATCGGATTGTTAGCTAAACAAATTGGTAGCTAGCTGAGGCTAGCACAGCGAAAACGCATAACTTACAATGCAAGATGTTGCATAACAGTTCTCTGAAAGTAGATATGCGTAACTACATAAAGTTTTTAAGGACCATTTTCTATTTCATTCATTGAATTAAATTGCTTGACGTTCATTACAGACAGCAAACCAAAACACTTTTATTCTCATTAAGAAATCCAGATCAGAGTATGCAAATTAGAAACACCTCCAACCATGTACATGCATCTCCCCTTGCACTGGCAAGCCGGTGTTGCAAGGCATGTATTTGCATATTGGAACAAGATTGGCTCTTATATTTTATGATGCAATAACACTTGCTTGTCATGATTTCAACACAAACTTATATTTTTCAATAAGATTTTCAGGCCCTCCTCTTAAACAAATACGACAAAACCGCTGCAGTAGCTGTTATACCAGAAAGTGAAAAAAAAAATAATAATAATTTAATTAAAATCAGAACTCGTTTAAAAATAATTTGACCGGACAATGATAAAAAAAAAAGAATCCAGTAAGAATGAATTGAGTATCTTGAAATAAAAGAAAATAAAAACCTAAGCCAGTTAGAAAATCAAAATCAATACCATAAAAAATAAAACTTGTATATGAGGTAAAAAAAGAAGAAGAAAACATCTCATTATAATAATAATAATAATAATAATAATAATAATAATAATAATAATAAAAAAACTAGAACACTTCTGCCTAAACAAATCTTAAGAGTAACTTAAAATCACTTATTGGTACCAGACTATAAAGTTGTTCTCTACACGCTTCGAAAAAAAAGGGTTAAATCTGGAATTCATAAAGCTTCTCTGTAGAACCCTATAACAGAGTGTTTCCCTATCAGATATGGTTCCAAGTAGAACCCCCTTCAGGAACCCAAGAACCCTTGAGGAACCGTTTTTTCTTAGAGTGTAAT
>JAOUQW010000021.1:1824140-1839984 GCA_028565825.1 Olivaichthys viedmensis | reverse complement strand
AACTCAGATAACCACTCTGTACAATTGTGGTGAGCAGAAAAGCATCTCAGAATGCACAACGCGTAGAACTTTGAGGCGGATGGGCTACAAAAGGAGGCCCTACCCAGTAGTATATTATTCCTAATAAAGTGCTCAGTGATTGTATATTGCATAGTATTTTCCAATATTACAATATATTTCTGTTTTATAAGGGATGTAAGGTTGAACAACCCCGATTCACCCCACTTACACTGCTGTGTTTAATTCCGCTTGAGTGGCGTCAAGTATCTTGTTTTTATTTTACACAATACCACTATATACACTGTAGGTGACCTTTAAAAATCTTGTAGCACATTGAGGGATCTAAAAATAATGTTTTTTCCCCCTGGTCAGCATTTATACCAGTGTAGCCTAACATTAACAAATAATGTTAAAGTTTTGCTTGGTATATGGAATTTTCTTGGTATACCACTGTACAAGCATGTCATATAACCACACAACCACAAATGCAGGTATTTGCAATATGAAATAAAGCCGACACATGAGAGTGATCTTCTGGAAAGTTTCAGTGCAGTAAATATTTTCTCTTTCATGCGTGGGAGGCCACTCGTGTCGAATCATCTGAGCAATGAAAAGGAAACGCCCAAAGCAGAAACGTTCACAGTAGGTTCTCAGCCCTCGGCTCTATGTATCCTCTGTATGTGTGGCCACACACGCTTCCTTCACTCAGTGCGCCTGGGAGGGTCCTGATGCTATCCGCTCTCCACAAAGAGACCACTGGTGCTGTTCACACACCACCAGGACCAAGAGGGATGATGGAGGAAGATGGCTGACCAGATTGGACTGTGACAGGATACCGGTTCCATTCACAATTCACCAGTACAGAGGCATAATTATCCACCAGATAACCAGGTGTCTTCGTGGAAGAAGATAAATCAAATTATGAAATGGTATGTGACTTGCAAAGAGATGAAAAAACAAGTTTACCAAAAATAAGTCTAGTACCGATTTTCATTTATTTTGGCTAAGGTACTGTGCTAGTGACCAAAGGTTTGGAGATCATATCCTAGAACTGTCAGAGCGCCTCTGATTGGGATGATGTAGAATGGCTCATCCTGCACTTTGACCACAGTTCTCTAAATCTATTTTGTGATACTGTACACATGCCAAATAACAACAGCTTAATCAATCAATGAAATCTTATACTTGTTATATTTGAAGTGGGCCGACAACTAGGGGATGAGTCTTAATATTCTGACTATTAATATTCAGGAACCAAGCAGGATCTTAGAAACATACAAGCTTAAATCACTTACTTTGCGCTAGTTACTTACTTTGCGCTAGTCACTTACTTTCCAACTAGTGTGTCCACACTGGGAAATTAAGCGAAATGTAGTGTACTATTAACACCCGGATAATGTCATAAAACTGTAATGGAAGGGGCGAAGCCACCAGAGGCCACTGCAGTTTGAAATATCATATTATTGCTTCTTCCTGTGGAGACTGTTCTGGCAGCTCAATAATGTGAGGTACCATGTGATAATTGGTACACTCTTTAAACAAAAGGGTTCCTCAAGGGTTCTTTGAATAGTTAAAGTTTCATAACTTCTTAAAAAGGTTCTACTTTTAAAGAATGAATGCCCCTCCCCAAATGAGGCACACCTTTCATAATGATTGGACGGAGCACCCAACCAAGAAGTATGATAGTAGCTCCAGCCTCAGGCAATCACAGAAGAGATGCTCAACAAAGTCCATTAGAGTTGGAACCCAATGTAAGCCACTTTAAAATGCTTCTACATTACACCAGAATGCAGCTCTCCTCTACTCAAAACATTATTTAATGAATACTGAAAAAAATAACCATCACATCAGATCCTGACTATAAACTGAAAATTTCCATGTAGATGTACCATGTCTTATCATCTTGTCACGACTTTCAGTAAGAGAAGGCAAAAAAAGCATCACACATTCTTCCTGCTAATCACTGTTGATACGTTCCCAGGAATATTTCTTTACCCCAAACTGGCAGACTGTGTTCTAATCTACCAAAAGACTCCCTGCCAAACCAGAGCGCTGCATTCCCCATGTCTTTACAAGTAACTGCTGCTACAGCCATCTGGAACCCGGTGAAGATACAAGTCCTGTTCAGTGGTTATACAGCTGCAAGAACTTGGTCAGACCCAGATGGATGAAGAGAACAGGAAACACGAACGACACAAATGTAATATTTTAATTGGAATGGAATGATGGCTTGGAATAATTGTCATGCATGAATTGGTTGACAAAATAGCTGTCAAAATAGGCTGTTTTTACACCCAAAGCTCTTTCTCTTCTCATGTTTTAGAGCGAGGTCTGACAGAGTTCCTGCAGCTGCATAAATTTCCAAACTGGCGATCTTTACTGGGTTCCAGACACAGGATTTGCTGTAGTTTAAAATATTTGTCAGCATTTTACAGAGAGTGAACCAGACGAGCATGGTGTCACTGGTAGGGGTCAAATTTGAATTTGAGCGGTTCAAAACAGCGTGTATTTGGCTAATGTTTGGGAGGCAATCACAACTGAATGGATCTGATCCATCTGATCCATTTAATCTAATAGTTTTGAATGAACGATTTTGATTTGAATGGATTTTGTTACATTTCTAATGAATTAAGTCATAAGAAAAGATACAAACGCTAACCCCTTCCCTAACCTTTGTATCTTTTCATATGACTAGAATCATGTGAATTTTCATGTTGAGCTTATCACATCAAAACAGCTCTAAATCGTATCGTATTAATTCTTCGGATACTTTAATTCCATCCCTCATACATTGCATTATTGATCCTACATCAAGATATGCATCATATTGCCTGAAAAAAAAGAGATACATGTCCCTAGTCACAGAGCAGAAGGATGGTGTTACCTTTTTAGTAAATGCATAAATCTCCTTCCTGATTTCTGTTTTAAGCTCCCTTCACTTTACATTTTCATAGTAGCAGATGTAAAAAAAAGATCTCAGGTTATTGTTCTTGTGGTTTTAACACCATTTTTATCCTCATCCAACTGCTGAGATGGTCAAACTCAATTTAGAATTCTCGGCATACTCTGTCTGGAGCCAAACCAGAAGTCCACCACATCTTACAAACATCTCCATAACCCAGCCAGCACCTTTTAACTCGGCGACCCCAACAGAAGACATGGGGGTATGACTTTACCTGCTGCCATTTAGAGACTGTTGAACACAGTCATTGTGCTAAATTTGCCTTTAAGCTGTTAATGTCTCGGTGAAGAAACTCTGAACATAGCGTCCAAAGGGTTGTGGCCACGAGCGATATAAATAGAGGACGCAATTTGCCAGTATCAAGGTTTTGGGATGACTGTGGTTAGGAAGAGATGGTTTCCGTTTGGTCTTTTTTTGCCCGAGCGTATCTGGGACATCCAGTAAAACAGACACACAAATAGAAACCATCTATTTATGGCTGCGTGGAAACATCAGAAAAGAGCCGAATCAATAAACAGGAGCTGGTGTTGATCTAACTTCACACGCGAGAAGATCAAGAAGTGGTGGACTGATCTTATCCAGGGTCATCGTTCGGGCCTGGAGGTCAAGAGGTCGTCTGCAAAGTGGCCTGGAGGCAGAAAAATGAACTGCAGCTTCAAAGGCAAGGTCAGAGAAGGTCAACTTCTACCCAGATTGCTTGGAAAAGCCTTGCCGCAAATGTTTAATGTTTCGGGCCAAGTGGTGGAGCTCTGTCATTGTTAGGGATTCTCTGAAGTAAATTGGGGAGGTTTTGCGAGAGGTTACACATGTTGAATGTTTGGAACAGTTTGAATGTACGGCAGTAAAAAAAGAGCTTCACCGTCATGTAACCTCATAACACAACACAATCTGCCTCCAAAAAACTGAGCATAAAAGCGTATGATGGATGGATATACTGTATATCGACATTTTACGACCTCCCTCGTACAAACGACAGCAGGACACTTCTGCTCTTGTTTACATAAAAGCATTTAAAGTGTTCTCCTGCTTTTTCCTTACCGTGAGCTCCAATGTCAGCGAGCCAATGTAAACCGAAGGCAGTGAACTGTTGCTTTCGGTGCTCCTCTTAAAAGGTATTTGATGAACATGGCACAGGTAACTCCACACTTTTTACTGCAGCTTCGTTTGAATGTACAGTGCATACTTTAGATGCTATCTTGAAAATGTGGAGTGGAAAACAGAGCTGTGATGGACTCCTAGTGTGGGAGATAGTTTGGGCAGATATCTTGTCTGTGCATTTGCGGAATGCGTGCTCGAAGCATGGCCGTGCTTGCCTTTCTACGTCGTGAAAGGAGACTGTTAGGTTTGAGAGGGCCATGCACTTCCTTCAACACAGATGAGACTTATGCCTATTGTCTTATGTCTAATTTTACTGATATACAGCAACCATGGAATATTTGAAGCTGTTCTATCTCTATAAACATAGAGATTGAACAGACAGTTATATTAGACCCCAGTGATGTCCATTATTGGGCCAGCCAGGCCTGAGTTAACTCTTTGAACCTCAAGCTATTCCTGGACAGGTTTGGTGAATCATTTGTATTGTCTACCACTATTTTCAAATCTGCTATAGCCAAGGCTCAATCTGTGGGGGTATGCAAGGGAATGTCATTTCCCTGTTTAAAAAAAAGTCAAATTATCTCCCTTGTAAAGCTGCTCTTCCCCTTTCCATCACGTTTGAATTAATGTTGTTATATACTATTACTCTTGATGTCCATTATCTATAATCTTAAGTACAACAACATACCCAACGCTAACCAGTAAAAAGACATCCAGGGTTAATAAAATGGTAAATTTGAGTTTATAATCTTGGGGGTTGTCTTAATATTTAATTATATTATGTCACATTATCTAGGCCATTACAATGGTAGACTGGCTAACTAATTAACTAAATGTATTCTGCCTTACTTGTAAACTGCTTTGGATAAAAAAAATCTGTCAAATAAATGTAAAACTTGTAAAAGATCCTCAAAATAAATGTAAGTTTGGTAAATGATTTTAACTCAGGACTTTGGATAAAACTTTGATTTATGTGGATTTTGGGTTTCTACGTAGTGAGACTTATGACTCTAGCCATAGTCAACTTTAGCTTTCTTCTCCATGTGAAATGGGTTTTGGAGTTTTTCCTCAAGCACTTTAATTCAATTTGGGAAAAACCTTGCTCGCTACGCCAAGAAATAAGTATTTAAATGTAGATATACCTCCAACCGCTGAGATTATTTTTACAAATCAACTACTGGCTGTTGCTAGTGTTACACTGTTACAGTGTTTCCTCCACTAACATTGATGCTAACTTGCTGCGATTCACCTCAGATTTGGTCTGTTGTTTAGCAGGTTGTTTTTATGAGGCTTTACTGCTGTGTCATCCCCACTGGCTAGCAAATCCCAAACGATGACATCAATGTAGTGCAGTGCAAGATTTGATTAGCCAATCGAGTGCCAAACAAACAGAAATCCAATCAAAATGTGATTCGATTTCAACATACATACAAAGCCTGGCTTTGTTTGTTCTATGAAAATTAGCCGGGAGCTGTAAAAAAATATATTGTTTCACTTTCTAATGGGAATTGACCTAGTGGTTTCCATTAAACATTTAAAGGTTAAATTGCCCCCCCAAAAACGTTGTTATTGGTCCATTTTATTATTATTGGTCCTGATTCAGTCCATATTCAGTTTAACGTCTTGTCTACGGCCACAGCGGTCCTCTTTTTTATGCCCTGAAAGGATTTATTTTTTTTTAATTCACTCTGGATGATATTTATATCTCCCATAAACACATGGCAAAGACGACTTTTGAGTTGCATAACCTACATAACGAACTAGTCACCTAATGTTAGCTAAAATAGAAGTTCTGGTTGAAGAGAAAACAGTTGCTCCACTGTAATCTCACAGCGCGTTGCTCGCGTCGGACCGCGAGGTGAATTTAGGGGCTCTGTGCATCTCCGTGGCTAATGAACGCAAGCTAGCCCGCTAACTCTAGCTAGCTAGCTACAATACAGTGTAGAGAACAAAACTATGACGTCTTTTCACATAGGTCATTTCCTATGTGTGTATTTTTATTACACGATGTGTATCTGTGTATTTTGTTCTCCAGCCTGTCAAAAAAGTTTGGCATGAGCCGGATAGTATTAGCACGCTAGCTAAAACCCAGATCAAAGAATAAAGACACAGACCAGTGAAAAATATACACACCGAGGGCTCAAATCACTCAGTCTTGCCCAATATAACCAAGTTTGAAAATACAGAGAAATTCACCAATACCTCCTGTTAGTCGCTAGCCGGCTATCATGAGTTCTCTAGGTGCATTCGAAATTTTTGAGGACATTTTTCTCCTCTGATTCAATAATGCTTTTTTGTTTCACTTTTAACCAAAAAGTCCTACGTACCGTCTTAACGGTTCTGTTAATGCTAGTTGGCTAGAGAACTTAGCTAACGTTAGTTTGGTGGTTAATGTTAGTTAGCTAGCTCATGTTAACTTACCGGTTAATGTTAGTTAGCTAGCTAACCTAATGAGATTAACCACTTGTTAACTTATATAGAGTTAGCTAGCTAACTTTGTTAGATAAGTTAGCTACCATGCTAGTGTTGGTGAGGTAGCTAACATTAACATTAGGTTAAAGTTGGTTAAAGGAATTGTGTGACCTTTCAGGTGTGTTGTAGTTATATAATAATGTTTCACATTTGGAATAAACCTAAAATCAGTATTTCGGTGTGTGTTAGCTAGGTACTGTTAGCTTAGTTGCACAATACTGTACTTGCAATTTACTTTTGACCAAGCAGAGGCCTCGACCAATCAGGGGCTTTGCAGCTGGATATGACTTTTCTTTGTTCTCACTGGGATGACATCTGTGGTTACTCTGAGTTAATTGACACTTTATCAATAGTACTTTAATCCGCTAAAGTCCCGTATTATTATTTAGTTTGGAATCTTAATGTATATTACACAGTGAAACTAATAGTAAAGATTTGTAGTTACGGTAGTGAGGAATGTTAAGTCTGGACCTGGGAGTTTGATTAAGAGTTTAAACACTTAATTACAATGTATTTCATTTCATATTGTAAACTCTGAGGTGTCGAGAGAGGGAAGTGGAGTATGACTGTTCAGCCCACAGTAATAAGGTTAGGTGTCAGAATGTGATGACATGAGCGAGCTCTCAGGTTTGCAATAACATCACGCAGCAGTAAAAACCTGCCATGCAGTCACTGGCAAACCTCCAGGGCACTTTTGACAGGGGTGTGCATAAATATGGCCACGTGAACACACAACTACACTCGTGCACTCCTACGTGCTGGTGTAACAAGGTGTGATTTACTGCATCTGTGAGGAAGGCAAATCATTTGAACCCTCCTTCTCTGTGTGAAGTGTGTAGGAGGGGCATGGAAAAGGCGTTAGAAAGGCGTTTGAGAGGTTTTTAGAAAAGTTGTTAGAAAAGCATTTAAGAGCTTTTGAAGGCCTGGTTTTTGAACTCTGTCTCCTAGTACAGAGTTTTGCTGCCATCTTCTGTTGATGAACTGATTCTGTTGAATTCCCTACAGTGGTAGGGAATTCTGTCCTCCAAAGGTTCAGAATAAACTAGTTTTAAAAAAGAAAGAGAGAATTTATACGAGCCATATATAGACAGAAAGAGGTTTTTGAGTGTTTATTTATTCAGTAGCTCACACTTGCTTTTGGTTGGTTGATGGAAACTCAATTAGATAAAGGTGTATGTGTAATTAATGAATGTAAACATGAGTTTGTTAAACAGATTCAACTCAGGATTATTAGTCTTTAAGTAAAAACTTTAAAAGGAACTGAAATTCACATGATGTTCCCCCAAATGTAGTCGATCAACCAAGACATGTTTAGTGCCCGAAGTCTGCTTCTTTAGTTTTGCACTGGAGCTACGAGGCTAATGTGGCTAACAAGTAAGTGAAGCTTACAGCTATCAGCGTAGCATATATCAAGCAGCTTGTTGCGTTGAGTTGTTCAGTATCTCAAACAGACCACTGGGCCACCATTGCCCACGTAACTTCACTATAAATAAAGAAGTTCATTAAACATTTTTTGGGTTTTGTGTCGATGTGAGAGATATTCGTAAACTCTGTTTTTTTTGTGTGTGCATGTCTTGTGTTGGTATCTGATCTCTGACTAATTTAGACTTGAAGGATATTTTCTCCTCTGCATGATGGCCATCATCACTAATCATATTACCCTAATTTACCGAGAGCTCAAGTTCCAGCCTTCCTGACTTTTGACTTCTGCCAGAGCGTTGTGTCAAATCCTTCATTATGTTGTTCCACTAGGATTCATAACAGACATCCACATGTCAGTAAAACACACTTCTTTATTTTCTCACTTCATATTCACACATTAGGCATGTTAATAATGGTCCACTCACACCAAATTTTCCACTTCAGCCAAGACATGTTTGGTGTCTGACATTTGAAGTCTGCCTCACCCAAAAAGATTTCTGTAAATATCTTCCTCAAACCACATTCAGTTCTTCAGTGATGTCACACAGACGTGCTGATGTGGTTTAGGACACAGTGTGACTTACTGTAAACTATAAACATGCTGAATGCTGTAATGTTATAGGGGCAGTCATCTTGGACAACCGGAATCACCTTTTTTCTTTAGTGCAATTTGGCATCATTACGTCCCATAGGCCCCGCCTCCCAAAGTTTGAAGGAGGAATTGTACTAGATAGCTGGAAGTTTCACGTATGAGATAATGCATCTTAATAATGTCGTTCAAAGTATGTATTTTCTGTATATTTACAGAAAAGATTTTGGGTGAGACGGACTTCCATTACTTGTTAGCTACATTAGCTTCATAGTTCCAGGGCAAAACTTTGTTCTGTAGTAGTTCTGGCTGCATACTGTAAAATTCGGCCTGAGTACTACGTCATCCGGGTTTCTTCTGCATACTAGAAATATTTACTGTATGTTGTTTACTTATTACATACTTTTGGGTGGGGTTTAGTAGAATGCATTAGTATGCCATTTTAAACACAGCCAATGTACATGCAAATGAAAAACACCCCCAACTCTACACACCCCACACCCCTGTCCCTGGTAAACCACTGTAATAACAGAAGACAAGCAAGCATTTTTATTCTGTCAAAATGTAGTGTCTTTATCTCAGTTTATTTTCATCTGCATTACATATTTAATTAGGGTTTTTTTATATCAAATTGTAGCTTTTTGTTTTAATTGCTCTGTAAAACACTTTGTAAACTTGTGCTGTGACAAATGGGAGTCTGTAGGACGTATTCGTTTCATGTGCCGGCTTCAAAACACAACAAGACATCGTAAACAGATGAAAACCAATATTTGTATTCCAGAAACACAGGCAGAGTCTGTCTCTCTCATGTCTGTCTCTCCATATATCACATACACCATACCCTTTAAGCTGAGACTTTCCCTAAGTTGATCGTCTAATGACTGAAAGTAAGACATGCCGGTTATAAATTGACTACTCTAAATTGCCCCTAAGTGGGAATGAGTGTGTGAGTGTGTGTGTGTGAAGCCCTGTGATGGACTGGCATCCCAGTCCAGAGTGTATCCCTACCTTGCGCCCAGTGTTCCCGGGATTTTTTGTGCATCAGACAAAAGCCATGCCATTATATTTGTAAAACAAAGTATATTCAGCATCAGGACCACGGCAGACATGTATCACAAGGGGTCACTGTTTCCTCAAATCGTACTCCACCTCCTTCATTCCTTCATTCACAACAAGAAGAAAGTTGAAACACCTTCTTAAATGTACTGTGCTGATTTCAAAGCACTGTGACCACAGGAAGCATCATCAACAATCATATTCAACAACAATAAACAGTTGGCATCAAGTATTTATCAGCAAATCTCCAGATTGGGGCTTTTACCCATCTCACAGCTTGACAGGTTAGGTTCAGTGTAGAGAAGACCTGTGGACCTTTGCATAATATAATACCATTATTGGACTTTTAATGGCTCCTTCGTATTGCGGCCTTATTATTTTATTAGCACATAAATAAGAGAGAGAAGATAAAATAAGGTAACATTTTATCCCAGGAGGGAAATTTAAGTGTTACAGCAGCATACAAATAGTACAATAAGACAACAGAAAAATATAAGAATAGAAATAATTAAGATATAAGAATATAAAAAGAAATAGCTGTGCAGATACTATATATAGATAAATACCGATAAACAGAACTGTGCCAATATACATATGTACCTAAAAGAATGAGAGAAAGAGCTCGAAATTTGGTCACATTGTTAACCTTCGGGCAGTCTTTCATTTGGGTAAATTATAGAAATTGGCGTTGAAATACTTGGTTTACCATAATTTCGTATCCTTCTGTTCCTTTTCAAATGACATACCCTATGATTTTTGCTCTAAACACCTGCCACAGTGATCTAGAAGCACATTTGTACAACACAGCATCATTTAATACACTGAAATTCCCACTGAAGAATCAGATAAACACCGAACAGTATTTACACTGACAATCCGCAGTGCGTTTTAGGAATTCAGTTGCCTGCTTTCAGTCTATGATTTTTACTCTCGTCTATGAATTTACGGACTCTTCTTACTCTGAAATAAAATCTATTTATCCAAGGCTTATTAATGAAACTAAAAAGGTTTTCGATTATTTTATTTTTACGCGCAATGCATTTATATATAACGACGTGACTTAAGTGAGGGAGAATACAATCCAAGAACAGAGCCGTTAAAGGATCCACCAGCCAAATAATATCTGTCTTTCCATTGCTGGACGGGGAAAGAGGGGGGCTGATGCATCGTGCATAGCAACAGATGGGCTCCAGTCAGTAATTGCACACCTACAAAGAGCACTTACATAACCAACACGGAACCACAAGTGGAAAAAAAAGTGTGGTTTACTGTATATACAAAAGATCATCAGGTGGTTGAAACACACGTGTGGCCATTACTGCTGCATTAGGTTTGCTATGTAAGCGCACAAAGTGTGGAAATCCATCCAAACTACGGTGCAACAACTCCATTATGAAATGTTTTTAATGGAGGCAGTACATCCTGAGCCCTGCCCTCAGGCTGCCGAATCGGACCACAGGTATTACGAGGCTATAATCCACCCCGAACCCTCCCAACAGGTGCGAGCTCCATCGCTGACACGCTGTCATTTACTCAAATAAAGTGTAATATCCTGTCACCGAGCCGTGAGTCGTGAGAAGAGCTCAGCTTTATAGTCCTCTTCGGCTAATGGTGTGCTTGGCAGGTCTAATGGGCTGGAAAAAGGTTTCGTGCTGTAAACCAAGTCGAGAAAATTGGAAGCAGGTTGAGACAGATTGTGCCTTTTCAGATTCGTTTCCTTTTGTCTTATATAGATTAGAAGATATGTGAGCCATCGACAGGCGCAAGAGAGAGTCCCGCAAACATTGTGACTAAGGCAAAGCAATTAAGATCCTGGTCTATTGTAATTGTTTGCATTTAAAATGTCACTCTGCGCCACATTGAAAGCGAATTCCTAAAAGCATAGTGCTTTTTTTATTTATTTTTTATACATAGCAATTTGGCCCAACTAGGACTTTCAGCCGAAATTGAAATCGATGTGGTTGATGTGGAAGGGACATGCTGATTGTTAAAGATGACCATATAATTGCAGTCCTAAAATTTCTCCTCATTGATGTACTGCATCACAGCCGTCAGTGCAATTATGTAGTTTAGGGTAATTAAGTAGCTCCATTTGAGACTAATACAAATGCAATCTTAAAGTGAGAGCTCCGTTGAGATCTTAATCATTCTAAAAGTGGGTGATGGGTTTCTGATCGGTTTTAGATTTACGAGAAAAAAATGCAGTTGCAAAGCAATTAACCATGTCACACTTTTCACTCAGTTTCAAAAATCTAGTAAAGAGGAAAGACGTCAAGTCTGAAGCTACTGATACAGTATAAAGCGGTATTTTGCTCCATTGTGTGAAATACTGGGAAAGTCTTTGGGTTTTCTTTCAAGTCTGCTCTCTTCTGTCAGTGTGTAAATAGCGGATAGAATCTTATAATACCAAGTCTATCTGTGGGTTTGGAGATGTAAACTTTTTCTTTTTTCAAAATGTTACACCAAAACCTTGCAAAATTACAAAAAAAAATAAGACCAAAGTTTATGTGGAGACTCATTTTCTGTAAAAATGTCAGATAGAACATTGTAATACTGAGATCACGATTTGCTGTTGTTATCTAACGCACCTGACCTTGTTTATTCATGCTTTAGGCCATCTTAATATTACAGCCTGTCGTGTTGGAGCCAACCTGATTTCATCAGAAATGGTGTTGGATTTTGAACAATTTTATGCAAATCAAGTCGTGAGAAAAAGCATGAACACTAACCCAACTAAAACCTGAACCTCGGTCATTTTTCATGAGACCACGTTGGTTGGAGCTAAGGTGGTGATCCTCACCTTCCTTATAGTGTTGAAACCAGTTACACATCATCATGGTCCTGAAGATGAATCACACTGGCCCTAGAAAAAAAATCTGCAAATGTCAATGATGAATTGAGTAACAAGCCTACAAGCTGTAGCAAATCAATATTACAATCGCTGGAATGTCAGAATAAAAAGGCCACAGGATTCGATTTCCTATAAGACTTGGGGCTTTACTTCAACACTACAGGCCACACCTCATAACGTTTTACTAAAACTGTTAGTGTCCTATTCAGCTTACTGTTAGGACTTATAGATGTGATGCAGACTTAATGTTGGCCTGCTTGTCTAAATGTGAAGTGTGCGCCACTGACCTTGTCTGGCTTTCCCATGATGCTTCATCAAACAGCCCATCATCATCACCACATGAGCAGCACTGCCAGGTGGAATCCGGACAAATTGAGGTTCCTCTGGGGTATCAAGGTTTCACAGGTCTATCAAAATAGTGACAGAATAAAAGTCCACATAAGATATGCCACAAATCTAGCTTAAGGCTACAGGTAAAGACATTTGATTTTGTTCTAATCTCGCAGGGGGGGAAGTTATTATTATTATTAATATAGCAAACAATGTCCCTCAAAATCTCTCCAGTATGAAAGCTTCCTCAAATTCCCATAATTTCCTACCAACTTGGGCCAGGTATCCCAAGAGCATTGTAAAGTTAAGCCATGTCCACACTGAAATGATGAACGCTGTTTTTTTTTAAACAAAACGTTTTTAACCACATTTTCACACTAAAACACTAAAGCATGCGCATGCTACCTGAGCCAGTGCATTTACGCCATTTATGCAGTTTAATGTGATGCGCGCCAGCAAAGATGGATAAGTAAAGTAACAAAAGAGGTGTCTTTGTACAGTATGTAATGGCATTATACATGCCAAGGGCGGTCATACAGCAGTCCTTTTTTTGTACTCTGTTCAATTTTTATAAGAGTGACCAAAATTACACAAACAACAAGAGTCAAATGAACTTGGCCTCAGTGTTGGATGAGTTAGAGATGGATCACGTGACAATCAAAGGGCCAATCACAGGACGATAGACATCAGATTTTCAAATATCTCTGGTTTCCCCTGTCCACACTGGTGCAAAAACTGCGCTTTCAAATGTTTCCAGCCCTGTAAAGCATTTTTTGAGTGATGCGTTTCCGGTGGTCAAAATCAGAGAAAAACGTGTATATTTTCAAATGGCCTTAAGATCATCTTAACTGGTAAAGAGAGTTTTAAATGTGATGCTCACTCGACCATCTAATGATGATCTTCGTGCTTGTGATACTTCTGGGAAACTCGGTATAGAGCTTGGAAGCTGACATAAGTATTTGAATATGAATTTTGTATATTTTAATTATACACACACGTGACATTTAATATTTGAATATGAATCTCTTATACTTGAATGATAAACACGTGACATTTAATAAAATTATTTATTTTTTCTGTGGTGTACTTAATAAATTTGAACTTTTACCAATGTTTTTCTTCGTTTTGAGCTTGCTAGGGGTACAATTTGCCATTATAACCATATAATTCAAGGTTACGGGTTACGTTTTTCAGATTAAATTTTTTTTTAAACCATAAATACAAATCTCAAATATTCAAATCTCAAAAATACAGATTTTATGTACATTAGGCCAAAGGTGAAGCGTCTGAGACTCCCAGGGAAAAGTAAACGCTTACAGAGTGGTTAAACTCAGCATTTAGCCAATCACAGAGCCGTCTCCCCCGCTCGTGTCCATGACTGTGAAGTGAAGTGAAGTGGGTTTGAGTAGAGCATAAAAACTTTGGATGCACCTTATTACGGTTTATATCCTCCATTTTGGCTCAGAGTTTAACCACGCTGTAAGCGTTTGCTTTTCCATGGGAGTCTCAAATGCTTCACCTTTAGCCTAAATTACATAAAATCTCTATTTTTGAGATTTGAATGTGAGAGATTTGTATTTGGTGTTCTGATTTTTTTAAATCTGAAAACTGTAACCCGTAATTTCAAACTATATATTCTTAATGACAAATTTTACCCCCAAACAAGACATTCATATTCAAATATTAAATGTCACATGTATATAATTCAAAATGATACAAAATTCATTATTCAAATACTTATGTCAGCTTCCAAGCTCAAAGTTGAGTTTGCAAGAACTTTACTGGCTTAAAGTAATCCTTTACCCAAAAGCCTTTTGAGGCCAACAATCTCGCTGAATCCAATTTGTAAGAACATGCCGTGCTTAGCCACTATGGGCTGCATTTTATTCCCTCCATCAGGATTACTTCTAGTAAGTCTGAGGATTTGGGGATTTTATGGCATTCAGCATTTTAACCATCATCACCATAGGCATGTCAGATTTTCCATAGTTTGTACAATTAAAGCAGGTTTGCACTGTTTTAGATTCTGGATAGACCGTATGTTCTGTTTATGCCTCGTGGTCTGGTTCTAAATCTACGGTCTGCACTTTTACACAAGGTTTATATCAACCAATTAGGATGTGCACTATAAAAATGTTACCATTGTTTCATTGCAGACATCCACCCTTTTAACTGGTGCTCATGAACTTTTTTTGTTGCTGACAAAGCTCCTTGTTTCTCTCATTAGAGTTTGCACTGACATCCAAAAACTATGAGAACATTCACCAAGTAGAACCCTGAAGTGTAGAGTTAGGAATTAAAATTTAGATCATTAGATCAAGTTGTAAAATCATATGGATAAAGAGAGGAAGAGCCATCACCACTTATCGATTTATTAATAATGATCGATAACGACCATGAAATCGGTAGGTAAAATCTATCAGGTTTTTTCTTCATGCATAAGTGTTCTGCACGCCGATCTGTTATCCAAAAACTCTGTAAGGCTTATCCGCTCCTGGTTTCAATTAGTTGACACACAGCAGTGGGTTTCACAGCTTGTTAGTGAATGTCACACTGCGGTTCTCGCTGCCACGTTAGGGAAAAGCCATCTGGAATGTGGCAGTTATGCCATTTGTGAACATGGTTAAAAAAAAAAACACACATTCAGGTAGCACTACCAACTTACGATATCATTTAAAAAAGTTGCCACCCTTTTTTTTTTCTTATCATGTAACGCAGTTACCCAGTGCCATATTATTTTGGGGAAAAAGTCAACCCACATCAAGCTAAAGACATATTACCATAGGCAGGAGAGAGTCATTTAATAAATTAGCCTCAGGCCAACAGCCGCCTCATGCGGCTAAGTAAAAAAAAAAAAAAAGCAGAGTTTGCATACTACAGACAAAATGACGAAGCAGTTTGGTTTCTCCTTAGGCATAAGACTTCAGTAAATACATATATAAATAAGCAATGCTCTTTAAATAAACAGGTCCGTATATACAGTGGGATCCAAAAGTGAGAGAGCACATTGAAAATCCAGCAGCATGTTTCACTGTTGTTTTGATCCACTGTGGTATCAATCTCT
>JAOUQW010000021.1:1810254-1824040 GCA_028565825.1 Olivaichthys viedmensis | reverse complement strand
TGGAACATTTGTGTGTTTGCTGGTCGTCACCCACGTGTGTAAAGCAAGGTGAAGCTCTGTGATACGTCACAACTCGTAAACTCAGGTATCATGGAAGTAGCCCGAGTTTACGAGTGGTATTTACCATTTTGTCGGCTGTTCGAGTGCAACTTCCTGGTGGTAAACTCGCCCACAATTGGCTAGTGTCACTATGATTGACAGGGGAGAAAGAGTAATGACATCCTTCCCACCCAGAGAGCAGGGCCAATTATGCTCTCTTGGGCTCCTGGCCATAGATGGCTGTGGCATCATTGGGATTCAAACTCGCGACCTCCCGATGTTAAATTTTATTTTTTAACCATTTCTTTAACATGGTATGCGTTCATAATATAATGACTAAAATGTACTACATTCTGGGAAAATCGGGGACAGCCTTAATTGTGTTTGTTATACCAAAATATATTGCAAGAAAACATAACTCAGATTGCAATATCTATTTGTTAAAATTAAGCGTTTTCCAGTTGTTTCTCAGGGGAACTAATATAATAATTTCACACGTGACTTTATTTCAGAATGAATGTCTTTGCCTTTTTGTGCTTTGTTCATGTCATTTAAAAAGTAGTTAGTACACTCCATTTGCTTTCAAGTAATTTCAAACAGCTGGAGAGTTCCAGGGAGCTCATTTTGTTCCTCATTTAATAAACTCCTTTTTGCAGTACAGACATTTGGACGAAAATAAATTCCATGTGCCATCTATGCACATTTTGTTAACTACCATCCACTTTCACATTCATGTAATTGTTCCCATTTGATTAATAAAATCCTAATTTAAAGACCTGCAGATAAAAACGGGCTCCCATTTACAACACCAAAGACCAGTATGGATGCAATAATTACAATAATGCAGATTAGATAATGCTATTATCTAAGAGCTGTTCTGACCTTTCATACCACATAATAATCTTTTGTCATCACTACCATTTGCAAAATGCCATTTCACGCTCAATTAATTGCTTTTATAGCCAAATAGGACAATTATACAATTTGCAATTGACTAATCGTCATGGTAATATAGTGGCTATGAATAATATGTAGTTAATATGTACTCTATTCAGTACAGATAAAATTGACTCTCTGAAGAGGGAAAGTTGTCAAGTCCTGCATTTACTTTTTGCTGAAGTAATCACACTGAATAAATATGTTATAGTTAAACAAGCAGGCCTGGCTTTGGTGATAGTCCAGCAGAAAACTGGGCAAATAATGTATTTAATGCTTTTATTTAATGGCTATGTGCATTCACAAATGTGGTTTTGGACAGATGAAGCAATGTCAAGGCCAATTAATTAATTTACTGTAAACACCAAATAATTTATGACCACTCAATAGTGCATAAAAAAGGACTGGACTGTGCAAAAGTCTTAGGCACCCTAAATGTTTTATATACATTTTGCCTTAGATGTTTAAGGCAAAATTAGAAATTAGCAAATTTTAGATTTCCAAACATTTATTTTCCATATAAATTTTATGTTGCAGAGAAATGTTTGTAAATAATTAAAGTAAGTAAGATATTCAGTACTAGAGCACTTTTTAGATAAAAACAGAATCAAGGCTGTCTGAGATTTTACCTGCAGA
The DNA here is from genome assembly GCA_028565825.1 of Olivaichthys viedmensis. Taxonomy (NCBI): domain Eukaryota; kingdom Metazoa; phylum Chordata; class Actinopteri; order Siluriformes; family Diplomystidae; genus Olivaichthys; species Olivaichthys viedmensis. The sequence goes on along the minus strand of JAOUQW010000021.1, from coordinate 1,822,429 downwards.
GACAGAAGCAAGTGCGAGCCAAAGTTCTGCAGAAGAACTGTGGCGAGATTCTTGGAACAACCTACCAGCCGATTTCCTTATAAAACTGCACGACAGTGTGCCTAAGAGAATTGATACAGTTTTAAAAGTAAAGACTGCTCACACCAATAAATTAAAGCTTTAACCTCAGTCAATTGGTTCATTTCAAATACACTGGGCTGGAATACAGAGTACAGAAATAAAACATATTGCGTCTTATAATTTAAAAATAAATAGGTGTAAACCCCTCGGTTTACTTGTTCATAGCGTTTGGCTTTTTCTTGAACAGCTTAAAGACATTCTAAAACATCTAAATTTAGCAGCGTTATCGCATTACTCCGTAAACAGTTCCATCTCAGGCAAACTGTGAGATGAGTGTGTTTTCAGTCAGAAGCTGGGACTCCGACTCGGCCTTGGGCTTGTGGAAGAGACAAGCTCTGCAGTAAGGATTATGGTTTTGTATTTTTCTCATAGAGACCCAAATGTTTTATCTTGCTTTAGTCAGATTACAGCCCCAAGGTCCACATGTCTACAGAGTGCTGCTTTCCTTTCAGAATTAATCTGGAAGCCTGGCTAGCATTACCCTTACTGACTAACACACTAATATGTGCTTAAATAGAAGATAGTGTTGCACAGTACACTGCCAATCAAAAGTTTTTAAACACCTGGACACATTTAGTAGGTTTAATTACATTTTAATCAATATTTATGCCACGGACAAAACAAAAAGGTGCCCAACAGCAGTTAAATAAGAACACATTTTAACCAACTGTTCCACCAACAATCTAAATCTCCGTGGGTAAGAATTTATTAACTTGCCGCTCTCAGAGCCTAAATGTGTCTCTAAAGGCCTCTTAAGGAAAGTTTCATTAAAGGAAGATGCACTTGGCAGGTAAATCGCCTATATATAAAAGACTCAGACAGTGCTAGTATTAATTGTAAGACAAAAATATATGCTGTGGCTACAAGTGCTTAATTAGTGCTCAAGATCTCGACTTATATTCAAATCTACATTGTTTCCAATAAAATAAAAAGGTCAAACATTTCTCAAATCAATTATGCCTATTCCTTACTGTTTACACCTGGTCGTTTTATGTGTTTTGTATCTGGATTGGATCCCGATAAGCATTTGCACTTAGTGAAAACACGTCTCCTGTTAGCCAGATCGAAAAAAGATTTTTAAATTTCCTTTAAGGCGCCAACTTCGACAGTCATGGACCACGTGTGCTATGTCGTAATGAATTGGGAGGGGTTTTCGGTTGACGAATGACGCTTAGCGAGACGGATGCATTTACACTTATTTAACGTGTGGCTAAAATGCGTCTTAAACCTTCTGAAAATGTTCAGAAATGTGCAGATTTAAATTACCTGCCTGCATTTTCATCCACATTTCAATAATCCCTATCCGGATACTCAAGACACATTAAATGACCAAGTGTAAATGGGGTCCCTGGCTAAAATGCATAAAAAATTGGAAAAAGAAACGTGCCTTGGTATCTACACCTTACCTAAACCGCTAGCTTGCAAGCTAACAAGTTAATCACTCATGACTGCTCATGTTTACAAATCTATTTCATTAAAAGTGAAAAAGAAAACTGGTCGTAGCTTTTAGTCTGGGGAAACTGAATCTGACATGTATTTGTAACATCAGATATATTTCCAAACTTGTAACGTTAGCTTAAATGAGCAGGAGATAGCCAGAATACTATTAGCTACCTAGCTAGCTTCCTGTATGTTTACCGCAAATAAAACTGGCTGGCTAATGTTGCATAAAACAGTCATTGGATGTAATCTGTCAGTATGAACAGATATTTAGCTATGCATAAGTGGTTAGTAGGAGAAATATCCCACTTTTTCAAACTGAAAAGTTTTGACATTGACTATCTTGGTTGGCTAATGTTTTTCCCTTTTTTGTGTGGCTGGAGCAAGGAAGCTTATACTGTAATATATTAAAAATAGCGGCATTGAATCACAGTTTCTCCACATCATTACAGCTCTAATGCCTTTGTAACTTCTTGTTTATTGTAATACCCAATTAATCATTATTCCAGCAAAAATTCCCGTGCAAAAAAGAAATTTATTTTCTCTCGACTGGACTCCATGTGTTCCCAAAGTCCAGACTGTCTGCCACGCGAAGATCAGGGGTCATTCAATGCCAAGGCCCCCAAACTTTTCTTCTATCTCTGTCTATCCACAAATGCCCTTCGTCTCCTTCTTTAAAGCCCAGCCTAAAACCTGCCTCTTCACTCAACACCATTATCCTCTCTCATCTTATCTGTCAGTTTTGGGTCTGTTATTGCTGTATTACATTTGTCTTGGGTTTCTTGTATTACCTTTTGTAATTATTCTTTGTGAAGCGTCTCTGGGCTTTGAAAATGCGTTATATAATTTATTGTATCTACAGAACTCTCTTTGATGTAAAAGGCTCCAATGTCCTCAGAGATGCCATTGAACCATTCACATCACTCGCCTCCTTTGAGAAAACGACCTGATCTAGACAATATTTTCCTTTTGAGAGTTCATGTGATTGTGGAAAGTAATTAGAAAATACGACAAAAGCGACAGAGAGGCGCCTGTTGAGCAGACATTCAATTCAGACATTGGGTTTTTTTTGTTGCCGTCGCTGTGACTGACAGCAACCAGAATAAAAGTTGCAAAAAGCAGCCAGTTAGGTGTGATTCCTGTACCGTCGTTAAGAACATTAACACAAATTGCTAGTACCTTTTGCCTTCCATTTCCTTATGATGGACTTTATAATGATGTTCCAATGGATGACGCAAGTATATAAAAAAAACCAATGGGAACAGTTTCATTTTATCTGAACTCACCAGAATCAGTCCCAAACAGATGGAGGTTAATTACCTTGCTAGGCTGTTAGTATGGCAAATCAAGTGTACCTGCAGTAGATGCCATTTAAGAGTTGTGTATTTATCCAGTCAAGGTTTCTGATTTGTACTTTTCAAATTACACAGTGCCTTCGATTTTTAAAACATTTAATCTCCTCACACTCCTGTTTCATCATTTATTACAGTCGCGAATGTGTGTCTGGCAAAAAAAGTGTGCTAACATTTTTTACATTTCATATGAAGGATGTTGTTCTATGTTTTATCTGTTCAGAAAATAATATAATTTAGATTATTGCTCTGGGAATTGATGAGTTTTCACAATCGTGTATCCTTTAACCTGGGCATTCACTACACAACTTATAACAGTCGTAACAGATTTTGCAACAAATACATCTCACACACACTACATGGTTAAGCAAAACGGGACACACTAACGAAAGAAAAAATGAACAAAATCTTGAGGGAATCAGCGTGAAACTGTTATCACGTTACACAAACAGGGAGCTCAACTGCGTATTGATGGATTTCTTTATACTTTTATATTCACAGACAAGAAGCGAAATGTTCTTCGTCAGTCTGGTTGTGATCATTTTTACATTATACATTATAAAAGCCCAGAGTTCCACAAGCATACGAGCATGTCTTTTCATGTTTTTTTTTCTCCAAGCTCTGGCTATTCCACGTATCGTCGTCTAATCACATCGCTTATCATCCTTCGTTTTCAATCATTCTGTAGTGAGATTAGAAGGCTTTATAAAAGACAGCCTTTATTGCTGATATAGATTTTTTTTTTTATTTGACCAACATTAAGACGTCAAAATAAATGAACCTCAAAAGGAATGTAAAAAAATCCACTGCTAGCTAGTTTGCACTTGAATTAAATTTTCATTATGAAGTTTATCAGCGAAACATGAACATTTCTGATCATTTGCAGCGCATACTGATGTAGGTGGTAAATTCGCAATCTGACTCTCAAGACGCCACTATAAAGAGTGAAACGCAAAGCAAAGCAAAAAGCGCCTAAAAAACCTCAAAATGCAAATATTATGCTAGCTTGTTGGCTAATATATTATCTAGTTAGTTCAGTAATGCTAAAGTTAGTTCATGTTTGACATTAATCCCTACTGTAGCTAGGTGTGTAAATTAATACTGTATCTAAAGTTAATGTACAGTTGCCACAATTTTAACAGCATATTTGAATTTAGCACAGAAGGCCAATTTAGTTAGTTGAACACCCTCTCAGGATAGTCGAGCTGTTTTTCTCTGACATGCTTGTACGAGACAATAACCCATAAAAAGGGCTGTGTTGGGCAGTTATTTGGAGCTGGGCACAGATGCAGCATTGTGTGTATGTATGTGTGTTAGGGCAATAATCAGGACCATATTCCAGCTGACCTTGTGATGCTACCTTCCTTGGGAAAACGTAGTGTACTTAGTATACTGTGTGTATCATGTATACTTTAAGTCAACTACATTTCCCCAAGAAATGCAAGTCCTCCTGTTCGATGCTTCGAAGATAATTCAGAGAAAAAGGACAAACGATACTGAGTGCAGTTAGACAGAAAAATCAATGATCATGGTCAACAGTTAATGTTCCTTTTACCCTTCCAAACTCCCTGGAGACAAGACAAATCTGACTTAACACTGCAGCACAGAGTAATTACCCCTCCCCTTATTTTGTACTAAAGCTTTAATTATCACTTCCGTCTGTAAGGCGAAACATTTGTAACACATTGTCTCTCTGGTTTAGTTCCAGTCCTGCAGGCGTCCTATCCATGGACATCCAGTGGACATTAATTCACAGAAACACCCATGTTTTGAAGCAATATATTTTCTGGACTATAAGTTGCAATTTAATTTAATTTAATTTAAAAAATGTGTCTTATAATCCGGAAAATACGGTAGCCAGCCACGGTGGAAAAATTTACCAGCATAGGGTCAGAGTTCAAAAGAAGTGGTAGTTTGGAAAAAGCAGAAATTTGAGAGCACAAATATTTTTGCATGAGAGCAAAGGAAATCTCTGAGAGGACCTAAAAGAATTTTGCTCTTGCAATAAATGATGGTGGTCTAAAACAAAGTAAGGTAACGCCATAGCTAGGTAGGCACCTTTTTTTTCACAAAAATAGGTGGCCACTCCAAGCTAAATAGCCAGTGGGCAGCTTTTTGTGGATGTTACATCAGGGAAGATGTTACCATGTGTTTAGACTGTCCTCAGTCACTATAAATCACCAGCTCTCATTGAAAATGAATGACTGGTTTAAACGCAACTATATGTTTTTATAAGGATCATTATTGTCTGGAAACTACAAGAATAACAAATCCTAACATGTGTGAACTTTCAGGAACTATGCTGACAAAATCTTGAAAACATCACATTCCCACACTTGAAAGTCTAGGAAGATGACTAATCAGCTAGCAGATAAGTATGGCTTAGTGTAGGCACATAAGGGTCAGTTATGGCATGTGTATTGCTGGCCAAAAGTGGCCCCACTGTAAGCAGACACAATTTTGTGTTTTCACAGCATTTGGAATGTGGACCAAAAATGGCTTGTGTAGAATTTATAATAGATATGGTTTCATTTAGATAATATTGTGGCTCGCCTAGCAGCCAGATTCGGAGGAGTTCATCTCCGTCATATGACGGCGGTATGTGGGCCAGATGAAAGTGATAAGTGTGGGCCGCCACTGGGACATCACTCATGTACTATCTTGGTATCAGGCTAATTTCACTGTATCAATTTAATATTTTGGCTGTTTTGGTTTCCTCCCTAGAGATGAGGGTTCAAGGGTAAATTTATTAAGTCCTTGACTCCTCACGTCATACATCCTAAAAAACAAATACAAGTTTCTGAGACCATATGATGGCAATAAACCTCTTTCTGAAAGCAGTAAATGTTCAAATATTTATTCACTTATAAATATTTCACTTTTACTCATTTATATAGAGGTCAACAAAAAGACAAACATTGCTTGAGTCTCATTAAAATTCTCAATTGATCATGCCTGCACTGATTTTCACTGATATTACTTCAGGGAAAGAAGTTAAGAATTTATCATGTTACAGTTCTTTGGCATTTTCTCTATATATTAGCAACTGAGTGCTCAAGTGAGTTTAAAGATCTTCAGACAATTTAATATGAGCTCAAGAAAAAAAGATCTGAGGAAGACAATCTCAGGTGTCGGTACCACTAAAGACAGCTTAGCTTTTATAGTTAAAGGTTGTGGGGGGAAATCGCTACATAAGGTAGGTCTACTGTAATAATCTGCATGAGAGAAATAGAATTATAACACAGGTTGACTGATAAAAATCCATCTGAAGTAAACTACCATACTAATGAATGAATCAGCAGGCTACAGCCATTTCCATGGCTATGCTAGGAGTAACGAGTTCTGAGAAGATGCGCACCATTACTGGCTGAATGCTATTACAGTGACGATGAAGCACATATCCAAATGCATAACAACGGAAAAAGGGGTGGCAGAAGGAGTGGATGGGCTGAAACTTCATAGTGTCTCCCCCATTTCTGAAACCAAAACTACACCTTTGCATATACTTTTTAACTTCTTTTTTCAAGCAACAGAAGTCAACCTGCCATTTAATTTGACATCAATACAACACTATCTGTTTCAGAAAATCTCAAATGTTGAAAATTATTTTACAACCGTGGAATATGAGATATTTAATTTGTGGGTGTATAAGCACTATTTCTGAATAGAATACAGTTATACTGTTACTAATATAAATTCTCAGAAAGGGAGATGCAAACTTTTAAACTGGTATTATTATGATTTCACTACTAATATCTTAACATACATGGCTGACATACATGACTTAACACACTGGCCCTGATTTACTAAAGGCTTGTGTGTGTAAAAACGTGCAAATTTATTAATAACACCTGCAATAGAAAAAAGCTAATTTACTAAAAGATTCTATCTTTTTGCATGTTGGCCTTAATGCACGATTCACTACCTTTAATAGACGTTATGCTGCATTCACAAGGACGTTTCTGTATCCATCAAAAACGCACCATTCATTTCAATAAGAACGCTGCGTTGGCAAGCAGCAAGCACCATATGCCGATGCACAAATACCCTCTGTCGTCCATTAAAAATGTTCACCAGAGTTGAACTTTTGACGGAACGTACGCTGACATGCATGTGACATTACGGCCCTGTACATTTAACACAGTCATGACGTTTATCCAGATTAAACACATTAACACTGTTTTTCAGACATTCCTCCAGCTGGTACAGTCGTCCGATTAAGACACTCACCAAAGTTTTCAGCTCCTGTCCTGTGTGCAGGTCTTCACCGCGCAGGAAATCGTTCATGGATCTGTACAGCATTTTTAGTCTTCAACTCGCCTCAACTCACAGTTTCCATAGATACGGGCTGGGAGGAATTGAAGACTGAAAATGACATACAGGAGAATCGTTGTTCTTTGGCTGGAGTATGATGAACATCCTGGAACGTCAGCCAGTGCTCATTAAATGGACTGCCACAAGAAACTCGGACAGCGTTCATCTTAAGGGTGTGTGCAGAACAGATGTCTTAGCTACAAACGAGAGAGGACAGTCTATGCATCCACTACAGAGTTTCTTTTGCATGGAGAAAGAGATTTGGATCTCCATCATATCCAGTACCTCAGGAAAAAAGCCCATTTAGCGGTCAGCTTTAATTGCTTTAGCATCGGGAATAACAAAGTGTAACACTCAATTTATCACAAGCTGCATCTGTGGTCTTGTTTGTTCTCCAAGATTTTAACTAGCCTCATGAGACCCCACTCATACGAGGATATCATCTTTCCCCCCCCCCCCCAACATACTTCCTCTTTGAAGACAGTGATTGGTTTTCCGAAGTTATCAGATACTAGCAAAAGAGAAACTGAGACTGTTTTGACATCTAGTCTGTTTTTTTTGTGACATCTGTAGCACACCAAATTGTTTGCACGTGTGGGTATTCCTTTACTGGTCAGGAATTTGGCGGGGTGTACTTCTTATTGGTAGTTTTACCTCTGCAGGTCATGCAAGTGCATTTTTATCAGAGAAAAGACAACAACCTGAGTGCCAATATTACCCATAGTTTAAGGTCAATAACAATTTCTGACGTTTCTACACACTTACAAAATGTATTTAAGCTATTTAAAGGAAAACAAATGCGCGTGTATGGATCCATGTGTGCTCCAAGGGTGGTACACAAATTCCTTACTCAAGTAAAAGTGCAAATACTCATCTAAATAAATACTAAAAGTTGACGTACAGCTCCAAATTCTTGAGTCGAAAAATTCTCGAGAATACTCGAGTTAAAGTACAAAAGTACAAACTCCTAGATTTACTTAAAGGCAAAAAGTACAAGAAAGAGTCAGAAAAAAACCCCAGCAACCATCTTATTCATAAGACAACTAACAACACTGGAAGTTGGTCTGTGAATGTAATGAGCTGATTTGCATAATAACACGTAATACAGCAATCTGATATCAATCTGTGTAAATGCATGTGGTTAAAATCTTATCAGAATACAATCCAGATAGAAGACGCATGTAATGACCAGGTGTAAACGGGGTCTTAGACTTAGACTTGTTACTGACCTTCATCCTTTCATTATGTCAGAGGATAGGACAGTTTCAGTGGTTGAATTCTTTATTTATCCAAATACACTTCTAACCTCTAACCGTAGATTACGTTATGTATATTTTTACAATAGGGGGAAATTTTGAGAAGGCACCAAATTAGATCAGGCTGGTTAACTAGCTTGATATAGTTTATTGCTCACCAAACAGCTAATTTAGCAGCCACAAGCCCAATTCTATAGAATGCTAATGCTAATAAAGCTGCTTACAAGGCTGGAAAGGAAAATCAGCAGTCTTTCAGGCAGATTATACATCAAGTGTCTATTTTTATAACATTAGCTAAATAAAACACCTTGATTTTTTGCGAGGACTATTTTAATGTTTAGTTTGATTTTTTTGATAAATTATTAGGTTAATGCTCCTAAGTCTGATGTAATCATCCTCCAGGTCTGACAGTTGTAGTTGCTCAAGGACGATGCTGTTTTATGGTGCCATTATCTCATTGTCTGTGTTCAATAGGGCAATGCACAGCCTGGGCATGGATCGATCACGCATCAGAACAGTGAAGGGGGAAAAAATGAGATTGATATTATATCACTGAATGCATACGTGCCACTTGATCAATGAAAATAGAATAACATTTCACAAAGCCATTTTACATCTGAGAATGTCTTACTGCAAAATGGAAATTGGAAACATATATTTCTTAGTTTTATATACAAATTATGAGGTATGTGTACAATAACACTTTCAACAAAATTTTCCATCTAGCACACTAAAAGGTTGTTCATTTTATCCCTTTTGGGTCAACCCTTAAAGGTTCTATGTAGAACCCTAAAACAGTGTGATAAAAGAAAAGAAGATGCATGCACTAGCAGTTTATTTCTTTTTAAAAAGATGTACTTAGCTTCTGTCACTCCCAGTAGAGAAGGTGTGGCCTCTTTACCTGTCAGTCCCGGTGAAGGAGGCGTGGCCTCTGTGCCTGTCACTAGGTAAAAGACGGCGTAATCTTTACAGAAGCGGGGGATGTGCAGTCCGTACAAAATTACTGACATGACGGATTCTGACGGAACTAAAGTAATAATTACATTACCCCACCTCCCCATGTAAAACTAATCCAGTCTGAATAGGGCTTTAGGCTATGTTCATACTACAAGGGTCAAGTGGCCCTGTACTGATTTTTTCAAACCCCTGCGTAAACGTGGCCACGCGGCCGTAAATGAGAACAGGCCGTGTGGATTTCTTGTTATTTTTTCGCATCTCACGGTCATCAACTAGGGTAGGCAGAGGCTAACGTTTTTAAATGGGGGACGGCCAGTTACAACTGCAAGAACAGCAAAAGCTATGCGCCTGGCCTTTTTTTTCACCTTTTAATCATGTCGGCCAAACTTCATATAATCTTTGCAAAGGCTTGTGCAGTTAGTTTGTTCAATTCCCTATGATGGACTGTGCCGCAAATATAATGTTTTATCATGCATGTCAGCTGATATGGAAAAAGTATGGATGTGGGTCGTTTCAGGGCAGAGCTCGATTCACACTAATGACAGGTAGACACAGGCCACTTGTGATGCAAATGTGAACCATCAAGGCAGAAAGATGGAAGTTGAACCAAAAATAGGAATTCCAGAAAGGCTTCTAATGTGAGCCTTAGAAAAGTAAATTAATTACTACTATATTCTACTGAGAGCTGTTGTATGCTTACTGTTTTAGCAACAGCTCTACTGGGTCATTTATAATTTCTACTAAAAGTCTTAGAGCTACTGGTATGTAATTGCCTCTAAAGCAAATTACGCAAAACACGTAAATTAATTTGTTTTTCAACCTGATACCCTCACAGGAATGTTGCACATATGCTCAGATGCTCACAGAAAAACCAATATCGCCCACTGATTGCCCCTTTACTTCCATCTCTGTCCTCTGTGCACTAGCTTAGTAAATCACTCCATGGAAGATTTTCTGCACATGCTCACACCTTCACTGGGGCTTCAGCAGCAGCGCTGCGGGTTTGCACGGTGGGAGGAGGTAATTATTCAGGTTCAGGATTAATGCAGCTGTGCTCCCCGGTGAAGAAGCAGGAGGACGCATATAAATTGAGCTGTAATTAATAACTAAGCCGGGCAAATGGTTTCCAAAGACAGCAAAGCTTGCATTTTGTCTGGGGATTGCCCGGTTTAAGGTGGATGAAATGATACTGCAGTAGCATCCAGTAGATTCAGAAAAAGGGATAAAAGGGGAGAAAGAAGTTGAACACGCCGGAAAGGCATCACCTCCAAAGAGAACCAGCTGAGCATTTTTCAGAGAAAGGTTATTGCATTAGTAGTTGTGAAAGACAGAATTGCCCTTGCCTTCTTTTGTGTATAATGAACATAATAATGTGATGTGGTGTGCACTTGCTGTCGTGCAGAATCATTGCAGTTAAAAGCTACACTCCCTAGGAAACTAGCGTCAGACACTCGCAAAAAAATTAAATTATTAGAGCAACTGTCAGACCGGTTTAGCACGGCTGGATGAAGACAAAAGAATAATTTTCATTCATTTATTCTTTGTTTTCTTCTCACATAGGCTCTAGCTGTGTGTCTCAGACTTGATATCACACCAGACTAGAAACCGGTATGAAGGACTTTAGACATTCTGTCTGATCTGTAATCTACACAGAAATCCAATTATACAATATCATTGGAACACATTTAAGTGAACATTAGTGGGTAAGAAATTTGCCTCTGGTGTATATCAGAATGTAACAACCTGCCACTGTGTATATTTCTTTAATCGCACTTGAGTAATATTCGAGCTGCATATTTAGCATAATGAATGGAAACCACTGCAGTTTCAAAAGTGTGAGTATTTGTAGCACTCCTAAGTACCTGGACTATAAATGTATTTTCATACTCGAGGGGTGTATCTCATATGGCCAGGGGTGTAGCATCTCGTCATGCAGGAACACCTGAGAACAAGGCGCCGTTCTCGCTTGTGAAGGTTTTTATGCATGCAGGACGTAATGAGACATTAGTTTTGCTGAGTGCTCCCACTGCAAGAACCCACACCACAAAGGTCCTCTCAGTACAGTTACCTCGCTCCAGTCTTATAAAGGTGTGTAGTTTTATAGCTATATTAGCTAATAGTGATACATAAATAGTGATAACATTGAATGAAGTGCCTCTCCAAGTGCACTAGACCTCCCATATTTCATAAAACAATATTTTAGCAGGAAGTAATGTGAGAATGTGAGTGGAACCAATTAAACCTTTGTACATGTATGTAAAATGTACCAAACTCCCAGGCAAATGGCCTCAGGCAAGTCCAGAAAAAAACTCAAGTGTGAAAATACCCTGCCACTATGATCATTTTAATTTGGGATAAAATATGGGATTTTCGATGTTATGTTAGCTCCTACCTTACGGTAGTGATAATTTACCACAGAGGGCAGCAAATTACCGTATTTGTTTGAGTAGCATGCCTACCGTAAAAACACCAGCAAATAAGAATATAACATTTAGACTAACACGATTATAAAATGCAAAAATTTGAATACAGGGTTCCCGAGAGGCGCAACTGTCTAAGGTTTTGTTCTATCGCCGGGAAGTCACAAGTTTCAAAACCAGACTACACTCACCGAGCACTTTATTAGGTGCTAATATACTAATGCTGGGTAGGGCCTCCCTTTGTAGCCCATCCGCCTCAAAGTTCTACGCGTTGTGCATTCTGAGATGCTTTTCTGCTCACCACAATTGTACAGAG
>JAOUQW010000021.1:1786457-1802218 GCA_028565825.1 Olivaichthys viedmensis | reverse complement strand
ACAGAAGAGAGATTGATACCACAGTGGATCAAAACTACAGTGAAACATGCTGCTGGATTTTCAATGTGCTCTCAGACATTCGGACCCCACTGTATCGAACAACAGTTTTGCACTGCACTGTATTTTGCTCAGTTTAGTCAGTGTTTCCACATTAAAAAATCGTCTGTCATCCATGCAAGCTAATTAATCCGTCTAGTAAAAATAGTTCTTACAAATGGCTGATAGTGTGTAGTGGAGCAGGCAGCGGGATTCGAAAGCGTACGCTAGTTACAGCATTGAGATGCGTCACGCCACGTTTAAATGTACATAACAAATGAAAACTTTTGTTTCGCAAAAGTCAATAGGGAGTAGGATTTATTATTTCTCTGGTTGTTGGATGAAAAAAAAAAAAAAAAAAATTCAGCAGCTTACTGAACTTACTTGTCCGCCGGGCAACTACGATTAAAAAAACGATTAGCTCAGACACGTAATCTGCTTTTCCCAGGCGCCCAGACTAATGATTTGTCCACCCCTGTCTATCAAAATGGACAAAAGGACGTTGCAGAGCTAAAAACAGTCTGAGCTCCATTTTGAAGCTGAATCACTTTCTTCCTCAGCACATAGTTTGGTGTTACTCTGCACCAGCATCAGGTAGAAGGCGTGGCCCAAAGTTTGAAGGCGTAATTGTACATGATTCTGATGATAATATAGTTCCAGTTTAATTTGTATATATATATATATTTTCCATATTAACTTATTCTGCTGTTTTATGAAACTGTTTATATACAAATGTACCAATTTGAGATGAGTGTGTGATGATTTAGACATGCAGTTTTCTCAATGCTAAACTAAATTAGTCTTGTAGCTCCAGTGCAAAACTAAAGAAGCAAACATTAGACACCAAACATGTTTTGGCTGATTACATTTGAGGTAAGGACAATTACGCAAATTAAATTTTTGCCCGAACTATCACTCTAAGGGCGAGGTCACTTCATTTATTGGTTTTGTCTTTGGTTTCTCGGTCTGTAGCAAAGTTTGGTGAACTTTGACCTGCAAATTTGTTTGACGTTGGAGCTGGAAACACTGGCTGTCCCATCTTATATCAATCAGCATTGAAAGACATATGTCAATATAACCAAGTTATGTTATTGCTGCTAGGTTTATATATGATTCTCAAAATGAAACCCTTGTTCCTGGACCATTACATCACATCCTGCTGCTGATATTTGTAGCGTGATCTGATATGATTCCACATGCGTGAGGTATACACGTGTGACCACACCCATAATCCTATCCTTGTATTTGATTGAATGCTTATAATCAGCAAAACAGCATTCATAAAACAGGCGAATATCTCATATTGATTTACTATACGTGCCCATATAACTATGAACCATTGCAGATTTTTCCCTACGGAGTTCCGTCTTTGAAGTAATAATTCTGTTTCATCTTGCTGTTCTTACAAAACCATAAAAGACACAACCTGCAAGGTAACTCCTCATCTACTGCTAATTAACTTCTTGATTATTCTTGCTTTTTCTTGTATATAAAAGCAGACAGTGTTTTTTTATAAGTGTGTATTTAGCAGCATAATAGGCCATAATTAAAACTTGTCATTTCACACAAACCATCATTCTCTTACACACAATCTATCATTCTCAAACATCATACTCTTACACACAAACCATCATACACTTACACACAAACCATCATTCTCTTACACACACTATCAAACCTCTCAAACACACTATCATACTCTCTCACACATAATATGAAACCTCACACTCACACCATGTGTGAGAGTATGATAGTGTAAGAGAGTATGATAGTATGTGTAAGAGAGCATGACAGTGTGTGTGTGTGTGAGATATCCAGTTTGAATTACAGCCTAAAGGGCCTCTCAGGTTGTAACCTATAACCTGCACACTGTGGCAGCAGGACTGATCTTTATTAAAAGTAACTCTGCTTTTATGGCTTCAAAGTCCTATAAGACTCAAAGTGCATCAGACCATCTTCACACTGCAGTACCCAAGCTGAGGACTCTCCACAAGTTATTGAGCTGCTTCTCATCTTAAAGTTGGAAGATAACAAGGATACGAATTATAATTAATGCATTTTGAAACTTCAGCCTAATGGCACATGGTGATCTGTGGGTAGTCTGAAAATATTCTGCACTTAATTAGCTTTTTCGTCAAGAATAAGAAAAGGAGATCCATCCCTAACAACTCCTACACTTCCAAATCAACTCACACGGCGATACCATGGACGAACTAGAGCTCTGTGTATGTGGCAACAGTCAATATTTATTCAGTGTGGAATGCTTGAAGACGTCTCATGTCATGATGCAATGGTGAAATCCAAGGAAGATTTTCTGATGGGTTTGATCTCCAATCCCAGAGAAACCGAAACAGCAATGCAGTTGAGAAGCAGGAAGAACGATAAAGCATGCTACAGAACTTCAGACTGCAAACTAATACAACTCATGGACTTCTGTATCTTCCAGACAATAAGACACAAGACAGGAACAAAATCAGTTGTTCTAATATTGCTAAGCCTGTGCAGGCAGTGAGACACTTTTTAAGTCAATATGAGTTCAAATGTCAAATCCATAACGCTGGAACTGCCTGAAACTTTAGTTTGTCCTTTAGCAGGTTCTGTGACTTACCGAGAAACTGTCGTTTTTGCATTAATATTCTCTGCTTATTTTTAAAACACTCCACCCCCCTAGGCCCCGCCTCCCAAAATTTGAAAGCGGAATTGTACCAGAAAGCTTGAAAGTATGATTTATATATTACATTATATTATATAAATTATGAATTATGAGAATAATAATATAGTCCTCTTTGAACTTAAACTCTATGCCCGCTATTTTACAAAATCATTTATTTTAAAATGAGATGAAAACTGTCTGAAAACAACGAGGGCTTTTATCTTGGACTTTGAAGTAAACAATAAAGCACTCATTACTTATGACTGTATTGTTTTATTTTCTCCACCTGATCAAACAGCATGAGGGGAGATTTGTTTTATGGACTTAGTTCAAGAGATATTACAAGTAATGAGATATGAAAAGAGCTAGAAACCCTGAATCAAGCTCATGCCTTCCCAAGAAACTGCATATTACATTTATTTATTTACAAGTCAATCCAAGCACAGGGCTGTCTAATTAAGGGTTAAAGGAATAATTCTACAAAAAAATTTTATTTACACAATTTTACACATGCCTCAAATGTAGTCGATCAGTCAAGATGTAGCTAACAAGTAATAAAAGTCTGTCTCACCCAAAATCTTTTCTAAATATCTTCCTCAATCCACATCCAGTTCTTCAGTGATGTCACACAGACGTGCTGATGTGATTTAGGACACAGTGTGACTTATTGTCATCTATAAACATGAACTAAACGTCACCATGTAGCTGAACACTGGAACGTAATGGGGGACAACCAGAATTAAATTTTTTCCTCAGTGCAGTTTGGTATTTTTCCGCCCTATAGGCCCCGCCTCCCAAATTTTGATGGCCAAATTGTACCAGAAAGTGCGAAGTTATGAGAATAATAATATAGTCCTCTTTGAACTTAAACTTGTTGCTTTGCAATGTCCTTTCAAGCAAGTATATGAAGATTTGGGCATGTATTTATGGAAAAGATTTTGGATGAGCTGGACTTCCATTAAATTTTAAGCTACATTAGCCATGTATCTCCAATGCAAAACTAAAGAAGCAAATGTCAGACACCAAATATGTCTTGGCTAATAGACTACATTTGGGGCAATGAGAAAATTCACTCACCTCATTTTAACTTACAACCTTCTAGTTACTACTGAAGAACTCACAGTTTATGTCTAAACCAACAACTCTCGCTTGCAAACTCGCTAAACAAGCGCCTTTGAGACACTCGGTTTCATCAAACTGCTCTATAAGGCATTGCTAAAATGCAAAAACCGTCCGTGTTCTGCAAATGGCCCTTTGTGATGGTTACATTTTGATTTTAACCACTACAACTCCGTAGCTATTTTCTTCTTAAGGGACCTTTTCAAGCTCAGTCTCACATCCTTCACCTCTAACAGCAGCTGTTGAGTCGAGAGAACAGAGACTAATAACTCACAACAGCTGTAAATAGAACAAAACACAGCAGGACTCCCACCCCCTGGTGTTTGTTCTCCTGTGATTGGTCATTCCTTGGCAATACCTCAGTGTGTGTCAGAGTTTAAAGGAGATTCATTGATATCACTCTCACCGTGTCGTACAGTCTGAGCGGTGCTTTATTAAATTGGGAAATTCGACTCTATCAGCTGAGTCGGCTTTATTAGCGCACACTGTGAGGACACTTCTCCGTTTGTTCCGATTCCACAAGGGAATGAAAAAACACATAAATGTTTTTGCAGCACGATGGGGAGCACAATGGGTTGTTATTAAAAAGCAGAGAAGGAGATTTCAAACTGCTTTTATTGGACTCCGCAGGACATTGTTAGAATTGCTTGGGGATGGATTAATTAGGAAGGAGAGAGGGTGATAAGAAAATAAAAGGAATGTTGCATGTTACATGCTGATCCTTGTCACAGATGAATATAAAATGTAAGCAGAAGTCAGTGTGGGTCCACCTCCTCCATTGCCTAAGCTGTAAATTGTCTAGACTGATAAATGGAGCTCAATTTTTCCTACACTCCCTATGAGGAAATTATTTTCTCCATTGAACATGCAATCCTACAATTTACTTTCAGCTTTTAAGCCAAGTTATCGAAGCCACTTCAAAAACTTGCCAGTATTGGACGCATATTTCCAGCTACATAATGACTAACAGCAGTACTGGAGCTCTATGCAATACCCTGTATAACTTTCAAATCTCTGAAAGACATCTTACCTGTCTGATAGCATGCAGCAGCTTCCCATAGGAGTAAACTATGACGAGGAATGGGAGGATGAGGCAGAAGATGAAGAGGCAGATAACGTAGGAGATATTGTTGGCTGTCTTGGCCGTCCAGTCCACCGAGCATGTGGTTCCAGGCCCCTCAGGGCCGTAGCGGCTCCAGCCGAAGAACGGCGGCAGAGTCCAGACGAGGGAGTAGACCCAGGACAGCGCCACCCCCACTGCCACCTTCTTGTAGTTGGTGGCATCGGCCTTGGCCGGGCACATCATGGTACAGTAGCGCTCGTAGGAGAGCACGGCTAGAGAGATGAGCGACACGATGCCTGCAGAGGTGCATAATAACATACGTTACTATCATACAATGCATTATAATACAAGGCACAATAACATAAGGTAGACAGCATTTTTGGGGAGCATTTGTGCTTCAGAGATAAAGTCTATACCATTTAGAAGGCAGCTTACAGTGGTCTTAATGCACCTTAAAAGAGTTATGCTACAATCACTTTCCCAGGTGAAAGATACACATTAAATACACAAAACACAGAAGCTGTTGCTTCTGTGAACACTTGCTCAAGGGCCTTGAGCAAGGCCCTTAACCCTCCCTGCTCCAGAGGCGCTGTTTCATGGCTGACCCTGCGCTCTGACCCCAGCTTACCAACATGCTGGGATATGCAAAGAATCAATTTCACTGTGCTGTACTTGTATATGTGACAATAAATAGCATTCTATTCTATTCTATTCTATCTATTTGGGGTAAGTGGAAAATTGTGTACATTAGATTTTTTCGCTGAACCATTCCTTTAAGGATCCATTGAAAATGGGCTTCATAAATGTGACACTTGTGGCCTAGAGCCGTTTCATTACAATATTGATCAAGATAATCTACTTTTTACATCTGCATTTATACAATTGCTTAACACTTTTATTCAAATTTACGTACAAGTGAGGAAGAAGCTGACTGTGACAAGTGCTGCAAGTTTCCACCAACTGTCCAAAACAAGTGCAAGGTAGTTAGACAAAGTATAGAAAGAGCCACAACTAAACACAAGAGTTGAAGTTAGTGCTAGTACCTAGGAGTGTTACACATACTAATCACAAAGCAGTCAGTCACACATAATAAAAATCTTAATGCATAATAATACAGGTTTACCTGAATAATTACATGGTGGAAGAAAACACACACTCTTAGTAAAAACAGTTCTGCAAGGGTTCTTTGGATAGTTAAGGGTTATTTGCTTCCTATAGAGCTTCTAATTGGAACCCTATCTGAAAGGAAACCACTCTGTTGTAGGGACAGACTGAAAAACCTTTTAAGGTTTTATATTTCACCTTATTTTCTAAGAGTGTACCTAGATAGACAAATGCAAGCACATGTACCCAGAAAGAAAACTGATGTGGTTTCTGCATCGATATTCAGTTGCTCTTAGGAGAGCTTAGTCTTCCGGCATTTCTTAAAAGCTGTGAGAGAAACTGCAGAGTGAATAAATCTGGGCTATTAATCTTAGAAACCACCAGTGAAAAGGGCCTGTTTTTAGATTCAGTACCATGCCATCACTTGGTTCCATTCACTCGCAGTTTGTAGCAATCTAGATTAAACATTTTAAAGTAAATGCTCCGTGTTTGAGATATGAGAAGTGCCATTGTAGGGATTTACAATTAGAACTGAAAAATAGAAGCTAAACTCCATAACTCCTGAATCTTTTTTCCTCTTACTGGACTCTCTCACTCCTAATTGGCTGCCGGTTTTCGTCTGTCACTGTGTAGCTGGACTTCTTTCGTGCCTAAAGCTGGAGCGTGATGACGTTTGACGTATCCGAGACGTGTTTTCTAAATTTCCCGCCAATTCCAGCCCAACTCTAACTGTGAATTACTGCGAGTAACTATTACAGGATTGTCGTGGCGACTCACAGCAGCTCAGGAACGTCATGTATATAGAGTTATATTCTCCCTGACTCAATACTACTTTTTTATTGTATATAAAAAAAAATTGTAACCATTTTTAACCAAAAAATCTTACGAACTGTAGCTTTAAAATAATTTATGTTAATGAATAAATTCTTGGTTTTTAAGACCCACAAAACTACAAAAAATGGTCCAGGAACATCTCTACACCTTTATCTTCATAAAGAATGCAAGGATGTATGAATATCCTGCCATCCCAAACCCACCTCTTCCCCATGATACCCTGGTTCCGCGATTTTGTCATTTGCATTACCTACTGCTACTGTACAACTGTACTGTACTGTACTGCAGGTTAACATTAGCACACAGCTAGCAGGCTAGTTAACGGCTAGCAAATTCTCTCACATTTCTCACAGGTAGACACGAGTGGGATTTTAGTATCAGTGTCTCGATTTGCATTGTCATATTCTCAGTGATTTATTTAACAGTGGCCAAACCTGTCAAAACTATAACATTACCATAACAATCACAATCAGTTCATCACTAACGCTAGCTAAGTTATCTAGCTAGCTTAGGACACAGGCTCTGTAGCTAAAAGTTTCCTACCATGTCATCCTCTAATAAATTAAATGGGTAGATGTGATAACTTCAAGCCGTCAAGCCTATTTTGTGCGGTCACTAACTGAGCTCATAAGTTAACGCCCCCTGAATCAGTTTTATTTTTTGAAGTACTGATGGAAAAATGTGAATTTAGCGCTGTGGTAACAAATTTGACCAAAACACCAATCTGTATAACTAGAATCAACTGTCCAAGAAGACTTTTGAGTGCTGGGGTACTTTAAAGTAAATGTTTTGTGTGAGAGATTTAAAGAAAGATTTAGAGTAGCAATGTAGGGATTCAATTCACAATTAGAACTTAAAATAAGGTTTCAGTCAACTTGTCCTTAAAACACAGACTGGAAGAGTTTAACAATTTTTCACTGAAAATGTTCAGACACGCTAGGTTCACTTCATTTATTCGGCAATCAGCAATCAAACGGGCAATCAATGCTACTCCCCGGCGTCACACTACTGTAGCTGAATACTTCTTTGATTCAGAGGCGTAACCACACTCAGGCCCGATGGATCTAGGCGTGGCAAGATTCTTCTGTGCCTCATATTTGTAAGTAATTTCAAATGTTTTAATGATTTCATTTTAATTAGAGTGCTTGGAGCAGAGAATAGGGGGACATTTTACTCACAGACAAATCTGAACAAAGAATTTCCCACGTGAGGCCTGAGGAGCAACATGCTAGCTTGTAGGAAGTGCATTCATTTTAATGGAGGAGTTTAATCACATGACAAAAACTTTCACTGGGTTTAAAGGGGATATACTACTGTATATAATGGGAAATTAATTAAATGGCAACACTGTACATTAAGGGTCAGACATTAATCATTTATTATTCTGTTAATAACTCATTGATTACCAATAATTACCCATAAGAGGCCAGAGGGGAAGGATGGGCTTCTCCTGCTTAGTCTAAGATCCTCTCAAGGTTTCTACCTCTTTAGAAGTTTAGAAAGTTTTTTTCTCACCACTGTCGCCTTTGGCTTGCTCACTGATGTGCGTAAGGCTGCTTTGAGACAATCTGTATTGTAATTCATCATAAAACATTATTAAAATTCGACTCTTAAAGTAAAGTGTTATCAATAATATGTTATTGGTTAAATGTTGTTTTTTTTAAAGTGCTTTTCTTTGTGTTATTTATACACAACTAAATCCTTCACAGCCTCCTTAAACATTTTTGGCTATAAAGACAAAGAGACAGAATCACATATGGAGGAAGTCACTGTAACCCTAAATTCACACCTGCAGCGATGCGACGCGACAAAGCTGCCAGAAGTCATTCATTTTCAATGAGAGCTGGAGATTTACAGCAACAGGAGGCAGAGCGACCGCTGTCGATGCAAAGTGGCCGGGGCGAGCAATGTGAAAACGTTCAGCAGATATGTTGAGCAGAATTTAACTCTATGCAAATAAGAAGCAAAGCAATGTGGTGAAATGTGTTGCACTTTTTTCCCCACTGTATTTTTTGGTTCCTGATACTGGTTCCTAGTTGCAGCTCCTAGACCAGCCGGTGAGACTCGCCGTGCTGCTACAGGCTTGCAGTGAATGACCTACCCAAACAGAACAGTGTTGGTGTTTTTCGCTGCATTGCACGGAAGCAATTTATACACAAGCATTTCCCTCCAGAGTTTTTATTTTTAATAAGAATACATTTCATTTGTGGTCAAAACAGGTAAGACATCTAATTTTTAGCAGGAAAACATCTAAGTTGTTGTCAAATTGGTGTTTTTTACATTTGTTCTGTGACCAGCTATGTAGTTTGTGTGTCTATATTCCACTGGCCAGGGAGAGTCTGGAAAATCATGGCAACCAGCATTAGGAATGCCCAGTGGCGACCAACATAGAGCGACTTAAGCAACAAGAGGCAAGAAATATTGTAATATATATGTATGTATATATGTATATAGACCTCTAAATTATAATTAGACAGTTTTTCTTTCTAAACATTTCATTTTGGATGTACGTTTATTTAAAAATCCATAGATTCCACAAAAAATGTTTACTATGTATAATGGCAAAGTCCTATAAAGAATGAAGATGAGGCCTAAATCATTCTCTCTCTGTAGCTCAGTCTGATAAAAACACACTATATACAATTAGATGTTCCTCCACATCTGAAGGTGGATGTAAGCAGAAAGGCTTTGGACCTTCTCACTAGGGAAATGTTTCGTATATTTTGTTGACTTGTTTCGTTTCGCTTAGTATGCACGGACATGAGCAAATTCATAGTGATGAATATGAATCAGCAGAAGCTCGGGGGATCACTGTTACAGAGCCCACTAATTTAACCGAAAGTCTGCCAAACATGTCCAATGGGGAAATGGAAAAGGTTATAACACCTACCCGTTAGTAGATGCAACGTCCACTATAAAAAAAAGAGAAACAGATGCATTGTAACAGATTGATTTACAAAGATCCCAAAAAAAGATTTAGTTGTTAAATGTCACATTCTCTTTAACGGGTAAATTATACTGTTTTTGTGGCTCAAATAAGCTTTTATGTTTCTAATAATAATAAAAAACTTTATTTAGTCATTTAGAGTATCCAGTCTGGTTTAATGATGAAAGAAGAATCCTCTTAAAAGTCAGAATTGACAAGCAAAGGCACTACTGGCTCTTTCAGAATCGTGGGTTGCAGTTTTGTTTATTATGAACCTGCTTTAAGTCCTATATGGCTTTATTTAACTTGATATTGCCTTGATATCCCTTTGCAAGCAAAAATCGTGGAAACTAATATTAATTGCTTATTAGTCACAGGTTGCTTTTGGCCACCCTGTTAATACCTTGTACCCTCCTTGGGCCCCCTCTAGAAAAAAATCCTAGAACCGCACGCCCCTGAATTGCATGTGCAGTTAGTGGGCATGTTGAGGGTTATTTACAAAGAATAATCGCGTGAATGATGTCATGCGCAAAGTCGGGGGGAGGAACCAACATGTAACTGAGGCCTTTGTAATTGTTCTCGATAGCCGCGGCGATTTCCGATCTCAAACAGACTCCCGGAAGAGTAAAACTGAAACTTGCGCCGCAAGTATAATGCTGAACAAACGTGTTGAAAAACAATTCAAAATACGATTTTGAATGTAAAATGAAAGAGTACAGACATGAGTGTGCATTACGTTAATAAGATATGTGTTAATTTAACCTTTGAACAGGCTCTTTAAATTCTGTCGGCATCGAAGGTGAGAATGTGTGGAGAATATTGAATATGAAACCAACTTTTCTGCGGTAATAATAAGTCATCATTTAAAAAAACTTGAGATGCTAAGGCATCATTTTGATAAACCCTTTCAGTCTTATTATTATTAATATTTGTATAATTTTGTCTTTAATTGGTGGAAACGGGCTTCCACAAATGTAACATCTGCCCTTCGGTCACATTAATTTGCACACACAATCGCACTTCCTGTGACTTTCAGGCTGAAGTAAATCACAACATGGGTGCTAAATTAATTAAATTAAATTAAATTAATTGAATATGGTCCCACCTGATCAATCTACTTCATCATTTCCAATCCATTAAGCAAACCGCAGAGCGTATCAAGGGATAATCTCTGGAGTGCCTATCGGTGGAGGTGTTGTTTTGAGTTCTTGACAAGAATGGCGGTAATCGAAAGCAAATAAAAATATGAGCCTGGAAAATAACATCCAGTGAGAACATGACCGGGGACTTCATGCTCATTAAATTTAATGTGAGTAGAAGGAACAATTCTGACTTCCTCCAGTTGGATATGAAAAAAAAAACAACGTTCTTCTTTTCTGTTTGCTAGCATGAACAACGGAGGCCAATTAACCTTTTTACCAAACCAGATGGTCAGAGTTCTCAAGTTCCCAAGTTCTCAAAGCTAAGACGTGTATCCCATTATAATAAATGGTCCTTTTTTTTCGCTCTCAGTTTGAGACTCCCCACACAATTAAACAAAACTATAAACAGATCATTGTTATTACTTTTGTCTCTGGGTAATTCTGCAGCATTGCCCTTGATGCTAAGCAAAAGATGTTTATTCGAATACAATATAATTTATTTTTCTCTTATTGCTCTTGGTCCCCACAGGCTATTTGTTCTGCAAACATCAGGGTTATTACCTTGTCTCTAAGGGAAAACAGCTTAAAAACTTTAGATGAATTTAATCCCAACCAATTCTGTAGAAATTAAACAGCCATGAACACATGATAAATTGCGTTTTTTTCCATAATGTCATGCTCATTGTGATAGTGCTGCATAATATGATACAGCTGCGGGCCGTAGGAGCTAAGGCATAACTAGTGACATGATGCTGATAGCCATACGTGCTGTCTGGGTCTGAAGTGAGGTGCGGGGCGGTGTCGACGATCTGCCTGGGTCTTTTAACATTAGATGGCTTGTCGGATTCGCACGTGGGTGGCAACCCAGGTCTCTTCAGTCCTCCTCATCCATTCACCCACCGCGGGAACGTTAGAGGGATCGCCTGACCAGGGAAAGAGTGGGGGATGATATTCCAAGACACATTGAAATGGGGTGAGTCCAGTGGAGGCGTTAATGAGGGAGTTCTGCACATACTCGGCCCAGGGGCTCCAATCTCCCTGAGGTGAACTGCAATAGGAGCGGAGGAACCTGCCTACCTCTTGATTGAGCCTTTCAACCTGGCCGTTGGCTTGTGGATGATATCCGGAGGTAAGGCTGATGTTGATATGTAGTTGTTCACAGAATGCGTGCCACACATGTGACGTGAATTGTGGGTCCCGGTAGGATACAATATCTTCTGGGAGCCCAAAGAAATGGAAAACCTGATGGAACAGACGTTCTGCTGTCTCCAGTGCGGTGGGGAGTTTGTGTAAGGGGAGCAACCTACATGCCTTGGAAAATCTGTCGATAATGATGAGAATGGTAGTGTGTCCATTATGTGGTGGTAGATCGGTGACAAAGTCTACCGCTAAGTGTGTCCATGGCCTTTCAGGAACAGGGAGAGGTTCCAGGTTTTGGACTGGACACAAACATTGCATGCATTGACGAAGCAGTCGACATCTTGTCTCAGCTTGGGCCACCAGAACTGGTTCGTGACAAGCCACTGAGTGCGTTGTTGTCCGGGGTGCCCAGTGACGAGTGAGAAGTGCACCCACTGCAGCACTTGGGGTCGTAGAGCTTGAGGTACATACATCCAATTTGGGGGACATCCTTCTGGGGCTGGTTTGGTGTGGGAGGCCTGCTGAATTTCCTCCATGATTTCCCATCGGATGGGTGACACGATACAGGTAGGAGTGATTATGTGTTCTGGGCAGCTGGGTGCGATGGCTGTTTCGTGGATATGTGACAGGGCATCAGCTTTGGTGTTCTTGGAGCTCGGGCCGTAAGTGAGGATGAACTGAAACCAGGTAAGGAACAGGGCCTACCGGGCTTGACGCAAGTTTAAGCGTTTGGCAGTCTTAATATACTCAAGGTTCCGGTGATTGGTGAGCACGAGGAAAGGATGTTGAGCCCCTTCTAGCCAGTGCCTCCACTCCTTAAAAGTCAATTTGATGGCCAACAGTTCCTTATTCCCCACATCGTAATTTCGCTCGGTGAGAGTGAAAAGATTGCACAAGAATGTAACTTGGATGGCGATCCGATCCTCTGGGACAGAACGGCCCCCACGCCTGTGTCGGATGCATCTACCTCCACTACGCACGGTATGGTGGGGTCAGGATCGTGTAGGACGGGAGCGGACACGAAGCATCGTTTCAAGTCCTGAAAGTCGCTTACTTTAATTCCTGGTGAGGTGAGTGAGTGGGGCGGCCACGGAACTGAATCCGTCTCGACTGCAAACTGATCCAGGTGGTGCTGGATATATAAGGGCGCATTGCATATGGAAGCTCTGACGCAGGGTAGCTGAGCTGTCATAGCGCTCCGGTACAACTATGTATATAGCTCGGGAAGAACTACTCGCGGTGGTAGGTGCTTTGGAAGGCTGTACCTGTACCTGAGCTCCGGGGGCCATGGAGGAATAAACCGGATGATCAAAAAGAAGGCAAACAAAACAAAAGTAACAGGCAATGTCCGTAGACGATATAATATGCAGGAAAGTTGAAAACCAGAAATCCAATCAGCTGTGAAAATGCTCAGAATTGTCATATGAATATGGGCAAGACTTTGCAACGTGTCCAGGTAAGTGAGCTGTATTTATAGTGAATGTGATGACTGAAAATGTGCAACAGGTGTGTGAACTGTGAACCGGAAGTGTTTGAACTCCGGAGACTGAGACCTCTGGAGGTGTGGGGTGATGGTGTCAGTGGAGACCGTGACACACTGGAGCTACAAGGCTATTGTTGCTAATAATTATGCTAATAATTAAGGAAAGCTTATAGCTACCAGTTTAACATTGTGCAAACTGCATGTCTAAATCATCACACACTTGCCTTAAACTGTGTCAAGTTGTTCAGTATCCTAAACAGACTTGCCGATGTGGTTTCTGACACTGTATGACACGCTGTTATCCATAAAAACGAACAAAAGGAAAAAAGTTGCAGAGCCGAAAACAGTCGTAGCTCCATCTTGAAGCCGAATCACTTTCTTCCTCAGCACATAGTTTGGTGTCACTCCACGCCAGCATCAGACGTGGGTAGGAGGCGTGACCCAAAGTTTAGTAATACAGTTCCAATAAGGGCTAAAGGGGACATTTTATATTTGGCCGAGCTTTTCCTGCTGTAAAATAAGCTTTACCGGCTGTGGTCTGGCTGGTACCACCTAGCCCTCCTGGGTGTGTCATTAACAGAGTTCCGGGTTCAAGTGCGCCTTAATGGAGGGTGAATCTGTGAGGATTTATTCTGCTCTTAAGCGAAAAAAGGAAGGGACACAAGGTTAAAAGGATACACAGATAAATGAACACAAAAAGGTGACAAGGCCAACAACAATTAGCAGGTGGTAGCAAAGCAAACAAAGTCCTGGAGGGGTGGTTGGCAAATCAATTAAAAAAAATAAAATAATAATAACCCCCTTTGGTAACATTTGGGAGTAAATATTTTGTCTTACATCTCATTGGCAATGTAATGGCACTTTTAGGCTGAAGGCCTTATAGGCCTGTGATATATAGTGTTTGCGTCCAGAACTCTTCAACCAATTACTAAGTGATGCTAAACCTAAAAAATACAGCAAAGTCAATATACAGAGATTAATGAATACCTTCGTTCGTTCCTAACTGCCTCTGTCCAATGACAAGAACCATCTTTCAGCCAAATACTGGGACATAAACGCTTGAAAATGATGTCAAATAAAAATGCAAAATAACAAGGCTACAAAGCTTGTTTCCGAAATGGTGCCCTACTCCCTATTCCCTACAAACAGCAAAGTGCATTATAAGTATACTGCACCTTCTAGGGTACATAATTTGGACACTATCCTTTTGCAGTGTGTTGTGGATTTCATGAGTGCACTGGGAATTCTCCACTCTGCTGTTAAACATGGCTACAAAATGCCAAAACTCATAAAATAGTGCACTATATAGTACATAGGGTATGGTTTATATAGATATAGTGATAGACATCTTTAATAAAGATATTGTCAGGTCTTAGAAATATAGTATAAATTGCTACACTGAGTGGAATGCTCCACACTGCGCCCTGTTTTATCTAAACCCTCATTACATCATTATTTAAATCATCAAATTAAATCATCCTCATTAACTTGTTGAAAGAGAGATGAGGAAATAGGGAAAGCCTGAGATATGGGGCTGTTGTAAAGGGTATAATTACAGTATCTATGATCAAATAGTGCAGTGAACAACCCCTTGTTATACATAGTCCCCTTATTGCAGGGTAGCAAAACTAATTAGGGACATAATCTTAGGGAGCTTTCTCATCTATTAGTCTGTTTGCTGAGTCCGAATCGGAGCGATATTGATACTTTTGGTTCGTTTGCTATTTGGTTTGATTCGGTTTTTACACTGCACATAATTAAATGAACCAAAAAGCAAAAAAATATGGCTGAGAGGTATGTGGGAAGGAGTGGGGCTGAAAACGTACTGGTAAAACTCTTTTATTCATTGGTCAGATGGCGACATAAAGCGTAGACGAACTTGTAGCAAGTGTGCATAGAAATTACAGAAATCAACTGGGCATGGAGAACCCAAAGCCAGTGCTAAAGAAGCAATTAAATAATTATATAAATAACCAGTTAATTTTGTAAACTGTAACTGTATTTTTTAAATATATACACTCACCGAGTACTTTATTAGGAATACTATACTAATACTGGGTAGGGCCTCCCTTTGTAGCCCATCCGCCTCAAAGTTCGACGCATCGTGCATTCTGAGATACTTTTCTGCTCACCACAATTGTACAGAGTGGTTATCTGAGATACTGTAGCCTTTCTGTCAGCTCAAACCAGTCTGGCCATTCTCCGTTGACCTCTCTCATCAACAAGATCCGCAGAACTGCCGCTCACTGGATGTTTTTTCT
>JAOUQW010000021.1:1775345-1786357 GCA_028565825.1 Olivaichthys viedmensis | reverse complement strand
CTTTGTGGGAAAAGGATCTGCCCCCTGCTGTAGTTTTCATTATTCTAGGAACTGATAAAGAACCTGCACCTTTTGATTGAAGCAGGTGTGGCGAATCATAATACACCAAAAGTTCACTGAGTTACTACGGGGGGAGACTATTTAGTGCTTTATAGATCATAAGTGGTATTTTATAATCAATGTTAAATTTTACAGGGAGCCAATGTAGTGTGGATAAAATGGAGGTATTCCATAGAAGAAGGCAAAAACATGTTCCTGTTCCCTAAGGGCTTCTGATGCTTGGTTCTTTAACCATTTTGTTGGTGCCAGAATAAACTGAATAATCATTTCCGCATAATGTAAACGATTTTGGTATGACCCAGTCCGTCAGTTCTTTGTGGCACCAAAACAAATGGTTTAAAAAGCCATCCATCAAACCTTTTGCTCTAAAAACCTTTTGTGGCTTTATTTTTCTTTTCTTTTTTTAAAGTGTACCTCGCATGTAGGTTCCCCGACGCCAAGTCTCTTATTTAGGCTCTAGCACGTATTCATGCGGTCATACGAAGTGGGACCAACAGCTACATAAACGACGACAACCCCGCACGGACAGAGGTATCACATGGCCGGAATCAGCACCAGACGCCGTGCATACTCACCGAAGAGCGAATTGGCGAAGCCGTACCACACGCAGGCGGTGCGTCCGGCAAGCCAGCGTCCGTGCGCGCTGGCGGCCAGGCTGAGCGGCGTGGCCAGGGCGCACACGAGCATGTCGCTCACTGAGATGTTGACGAGCAGCAGGTTGATGGGCGAGCGCAGCGCCTTGTGGCGGCCGAACAGCACCACCGCCAGCAGGTTGTTCACAAGCCCGAACGTGGCGATGAGCCCGAGGCACACCGCCACCACCGAGTGTCCGGTGGGGCTCAGGTTGAGCTGGGAGTCTCCGCCCTGCTCCGCGCGATCTGCCCCGGTGGCCCCGAGACACGCCGGCGCTCCGCCGCAGCCGCTCGCGCTCCCGTTGGACGAGACCATCGCCGGTCCGCGCGCATTGGAAACGCGAGAGTTTCCCCGAGTTCACTTTTGCGGGGATGAAACGTAAAGGAACGGATCGTATCGTTTTTTGGGGGAGAAAAGTCAGTTGTTGTTTGTAGCACAAGTGGAGAAAGAAAAAAAAAAAGAAAAAAAGGAAAGCAATAATACTTTGTTTTAGTACTTCATTGGTTGAGAAGGTGAAAAGTTTGGAGTAGCTTTGCTCCACCCTGTGGTGATCTCTCTCTCTCTCTCTCTCTCTCTATCACTCCCTCACTCTCTCTCTCTTTCTCTCTCTCTCTCCATCACTCCCTCACTCTCTCTCTCTTTCTCTCTCTCTCTCCATCACTCCCTCACTCTCTATCACTCTCTCTCTCTCTCTCTCCCTCCCTCTCTCACTCACTCCCTCACTCCCTCTCTCTCTCTCACTCTCTCTCTCTCACTCTTTCACTCCCTCACTCCCTCTCTCTCTCTTTCTCTCTCTCCATCTCTCTCTCTCTCTCTCTCTCTCTCTCCCTCCCTTTCTCACTCACTCTCTCTCTCACTCTCTTTCACTCCCTCTCTCTCTTTCTCCCTCACTCCCTCACTCACTCTCTCTCTCACTCTCTCTCACTCCCTCACTCTCTCTCTCACTCCCTCACTCCCTCTCTCTCTCACACTCACACACACTCACACACACTACACTACACACTACATCAGCTGCATTCCAATGCTGTCTAATAATCCGTTAAAAGTCCGACTTGAGATTTCAATCGGAATAAATAAGCTTCATGTTCATACCTAAATCAGATTAAAGTAGACCGATTGAAGCCAATCTAAATTACTATACGATCTAAAGAGGTGCTTAAAAGGTATAATAATCTGTCAAATTGAAGAATAGTCAGCGTGTAATCTGATTAATTTTATGATTGGAATCTTTGTGTAAGTTTGCATCACGTGGGGAGTTTTTGCCTTCTGTGCCAGTTTATTAATCAGGTATTCATATTAAAGCATATTGTAACTACTGTAAATTATTCAGTAACTGCAATGAAACTAATACAAAAGGTATGCGGTTACAAGAGTGAGGAATGTCTGGACACTTTGCAGAGACTGACATCATTAAGGCTTTGCTTATACACAAGCGAGGTGATTGAAAACTTGGCTGACACGCTGAGCTAACGATACACCCTGATAGGACTTGCACGCTTGTCTTATGGTAAGGTTGTCATCCAACAGCTCCAACAGAGCTAATCCGGCTAATCAAGTAGGCTGATTATCTGTAACAGATTTGGCCTGGAACTAAATTCTGTAAGAACCCAGGCCAAATATGGATGCCTTTGGAAGTATATTGTGGGCTAAAAGTATGGTTAAAACAATATGGTTTTTTTGGGTTTTTTTTAAATACAGTAAAGTACTGCATTGCCGCCTAACAGACAAAATTAAGCGCAAAAGGCAAACAACAGCGTAGCCTACAGAACCTGCATTAACACAGACACACAAACAGATCTAAAAAGAAATGGTTAAGCGGAGCGACCTTCACTGCGCCTGATCTGCGAGAGAGCGAGGGGGGAAAAACAACTGACTGCCTTTGACAGGTAAATAAAAATTAAAGCTAGCATTATTATTATTATATTCTCCCATGGATTGACCCTTGATATACTTGTTATACTAATATATACAGAGAGGCAACAAATTAAAAGAAAAGCCTGAATAAATGAGTGCATGCACAGGTCACGAGGGGTCACAGAATGGTTTGGTGAGGATGAAAATGATGTAAATCATATGCTATGGCCTTCACAGTCACCAGATTCTCAACCCAATTGAACACCTATGAGAGATTTTGGAGCGACATGTTAGAACGTCATCAAAACACCAATTGAGAAAATATCTTTAGGAAGAACGGTGCTCCGTCCCTCCAGTACAGTTCCAGAGACTTGTAGAATCTATGCCAAGACACGTTGAAGCTGTTCTGGCGGCTCTTGGTGGCCCAATACCTTACTAAGACACTTTATATTGTTTTTTCCTCTAATTATTTTATACATAGGTTGTAGAGCCTGCTAGAGCTCAGAGAAAATAAAAAATGCAGTAGAAGTTTTCACTTTTGCTGCAATTTGGTGACTTTTGCTTGCCATGACAACTGTTTTACAAGCATAATAATTATTGAAGCGCATGATTACGGTTGAATTATTTGTATTTATGTGTTGTAAAAATAAGTAGACAATGCGAAATTGCAGCACCTGAAAGAGGGCACAAAAAAAGGGTATAGTGTGGAAAAAACAGTAAGTGAGGGATGCAGTGTGACCGTTTAGTGAAGCAATTATGGTCCCTGTTTGTGTCAATTACCATTTAGAATTGAGGTGTGTTAGGTATACGTGTATCTGCTTTTGTCAGAGATTTTTTTAGATGTGTGTGCGCCTATTATCAAGTTTTCATTTAAATTCTTATTGTCGGCCCATGCATATACACATATTTAATGGAACCAAATGCCTTAAGGACCTTGGTGCAACAAAAAAGAGAATACAAGGTCTCCGTACACATGAATACTTAAAGTGGAAATTGTATGACACACAGGACGCTATGGGTAACTACTAGAGATGTGTATTTTGGTCATTTTGACAGCTCGAATAGTCGACAGGTAAAATGAGTTAGTACTTGGGTACTCGAATTTCGAGGGAATGGGGGGAGTTCTCGCAACAACCCTATATAGCCTATCATGTTTGCGCCCTCATCAGAAACTTAACGACAGCAAGTCTTTGGCTAATGTTTTGGCTATTAGCTCTGCATCACGTGTGACTCTCACTGTGGTAAAGGATGTTATCCGAGTCTGGCTAGGATCTTCATTTTTACTTGACATTATGTGTATAATTGTAAGGCAATGGCGCGTTGTACTAGAAGTAGACTTATATGACAGCTTTGCGCTGCATTACTCGCACTTCATTTTGTCAGTAGTTCTACATATCATTGCATTTTTCAAAGCCATAGTTAGCTAAGTAAGTGGTACAGTTTTAGTCTCTGGCTCTGAATTAATTGTCTGTCATTTGTGCATTCTGTGTAGACCGTAGGTTCCTGCCTCTAATGCCACTGTAACCAAAATCCAAAAGTTTAAATGAAGATTACAGCTTCATTTCTAGAAGGATTTACGTTTTGTTATTTGGTACTGGACTTCAATCGATGTAATATGTATTTAATGAAATTTAAACTTTAAATGTTTATTCACCCATTTATTGTGTTGTTATGATCGATCATTGCTGTCACTTGCGAGTACTCGAGTACTCATGCCCATCCCTACACAGTACACTTTAACCACACAGAACAGCAGGAGCAGCATCAGGATAAACTAAACAGCATAATTATGCAAATTAATAATAATTATGATTATATTTTGATTAGGCAGAGTTTGATTTCCCTGGTTTTACACAGTAAACACAACAGAGAACCTTTGCTTGAAATCTGAAACATTGTCATCTGGATGATCCCAAATGTCATGAGCTCTGGATTATTGTCTGGAATTGGTACGATTTCACTGTGGAGTTGAGTTGAGAAAGTCTAATTGGTTGTGTACTCCTGTGATGCAGTAGCTTCTGCAGCAAAACATGAGACAGTGACTTCTGCAGGATCATATGACATTTATTGTTTCCCCAAACACATAGTTTTACTTAGGAGAAGCAGACAACAAGTTGTTTGGCCTATTTGGGGAGTTTAAGAAAAGCTTCCTGGGTGAAGCTCCCTCATGCAGCTGGTTGAGAAGATGTCGAGAGCGTGCAAAGCTTCATCAGGAACACTGTTAAGATTTCTAGAATAGTTTTGATTTGTTTAACACTTTTCTTGGTCACTGTGTTCATAGTGTTAATGATAATAAAGTCTTTATTATTATTCTAAAATAGTAGTAAATAGTAAAACTGAAGAAAACAGGTGTGTCCAAACTTTTGAGCAGGTGTGTCCAAACTTTTGACTGGTACTGTACATCCACTGGAACTGGAAGCTGTGATCAATGGCATTTCCTTTACAATTAAATTAGCCAATAGAAATCAATTGATATAATCACTTTCTAGGAATCCTTGTAACACTTTTCTATCCGTTTACCATTAAATAATATTTGACCTTTGACCGCTATGTTCCCAAGTGCAGGCCTCAACTCACTGTTAGCTGACAAAGTGGGAAAGGGTCATCGGGACTCTAGGTCTCCAAGGCAACAGCCTTCACAAGGAACGGATGATGACATCAGTAGGGGGGAGCACTCAGAGCCCGTCCAATGGGGCAGCAGAACACGGTCACTCAGGTAAGACTGACTTTAAAACTACATGAGAAGAAATCTGAAATTACAGCCGGACCCAAAACTCTCAATCCTCTAACAAAAATACTCAAATCTTTTTAGGTGTTTAAGAAATCCTCATATAAAACTAAAATATATATGAATATCCAGTTCACACCACTATTTACTTTAAAAAAAAAAATATTGTTTTGGTGCCATATATTTTATTCAAATAGTACCAAATGTATGCTCCAAACACATGGTGCTAAATGTTGTCATCTCTTAAGTCACCTAAAATTAACTGAGTTAGTACACTTTTCTATGTATTGTGCATAATCAGCCCTACTGCTTCCAGTCAATGCAAACACACTTTACTGACTTACATTGAGTTGCCAGGTTATTAGGCACTAGATAGGTGTAGTGTATATTACTAAACAATAGGGGTGTGTATCTCTCCTTCTGGGATGATGTTATACACAACCTGATATATGATCTGATGTATGAAAAATACATTTAAAGCAGCCAACAATTGAATTCAATACCATTTAGAGTTGATGGGGTGAATTGAATTTCAGTATTGTGCAAACAGTTTGATTTTAATCGAAAAAAGTGTTAGCTTTGCGGAGTGGCTCCATCTCTGGGGCTGACAGGCACAGAGTCAACCATATTGTAGATATTGAGACCATTGCACCGGTGATTGATGTAATCTTATTTGAGAAATATAATTTAAGAAATATTACAGTTTTTGATAAATAATGTAGTAAAACAGTTTTTGGTTGTATATTTAGACTTTTAGACTATAATTATATAATTATACAAACAGTCTTGCTAAGAAAATAACTGAAAATTTATTTTGTGACAAAAACCCCCCACTGTTTTATGATTCCAGTTGTTACACATTGTTATGACTCAGTCTAGGTTTACTACACCATGACTCAAATAACATGTAATACTAGGCTTATACTAGATAAGCCATTACCTGGATCAAAATATACATTGGTATGTGTCACAACAATCTGTGTAAAATAAATATACTAAGATGCCAGTTTATGACCTGGCCGCTCAGTTTAGTGTTGTTGGATGTACCATTACATGGTAATGATGTTGTCAGCATGGCATCTCATAGTGTTATGATGTTCAACATGGATTTGCTTGTGATGTGTTTAAGTATAGGTATGTAAAAAGGCCTGAGCTAAGCCCTGTTTGTGTGTGTGTGTGTGTGTGTGTGTGTGTGTTGTTTAGCTCAGGCTTGCTATGACTTACCTCTGTCCTTGGAGGTGATGTCATGACCACTGTAATGATGTAATGAGATTACAACTGAAGGAGAGATTAGAAGTCTAACAGAAAGACAGATAGAGAGAGTGAGAAGGTGTAATTTGCCCAGTCGCCTTTCTTACATAGTGAATAGTGTGATGCAAACACACAGTAAAAATGTGGTCCCACTCCCGCTCGCTCCCGCAGACACTCTTAACCAATCCCGCACGCTCTCGCAGACAGTCCGACCAATGTTTTGAAAATGAATTTAGTTGGGTCTATTACCCCAAATATAAACAAATAAGTAATTTCAATTGATTCACCTGTCTTTTTTACAGTGGTATACTAACCAGTGCTGATCGCTTTTTGCATATCTGCCGGATTCAGGCTGACACATGCATTGCTGTTGCTGGGAAATGACATCATAAAAAAAACACCATTTTGATGGGCTTTTTAAAATGCCTACCAAAACAAGACAGAGTTTTGTGACATTATTATAAGGTTCTATCTGCCATTCAATTCTCACTTGGATAGAACCTTATAATACTAAGGTCACAGCTAAAGTATTTTGTTCATATAAATAAGACTTTTAATGGAGTTTTATTGAAAATCTCTCTTTCCTCCGCAAGCTTCATATCTGACCGCATGAGAGTAAAATCATCTCGCTCCTGCAAATTTTTTGTTGGTTCCTCTGGTCCCTCAGGATTCCAGTCCTAATCTGAGAAAACAAAACTAACCAACCATCACTTTAAATACTTTAAATATGCCTCCTTATTAAAGCTGAGTGAATTGTGACTATGTGCAAACCAATAAAATAGGCAACACACGAGGCACTTTTGCACAGTGTTCACCTATTGGTGACCAGTGTTGGGTAGATTACTGAAGAAACTATAATATGGTACTGATTATAGATTACTTGACTAAAGAGGTAATCAGTAATGTAAAAAAAGGTCAAAAGAATAAGTCCAAGAAATGTAACATTTTAATATGGATGTAATTCACAATATCATGTTAATGTAGTGACGCACCGAAATAATTTGTGGCTCAAGCGGAATTTCATGAAATACATGAGTCACAAACACTGAATACTAGATTTTGTTAGTCCACCAACCAAAAAAAAACAACCATCCTGTGGGCTAGTGGAAGAGTAGCACAAATTATGCAAGAGAAAAAAATGAGCTATTATCTCTAACTGTACATCTACAAAATAGGTGTGTCAAATAAAGTGAACAGGAAGTGTATACAATGTTTAGAAACCCCAGCAATGCTGTTGCGCCAGATTCTCTCATACCAGTGCAACACACAGTACCATGTCACTATTACTGCTCTGATGAGAATAATCTACCAGGCAAATAATAAAGACTTACAGCATCGATGGCTGTAGGGATGTCTAGGGTGACCGGAAATAACACTGAAACCGCGGAAATTTAAAGTCACTAAGCAACAACTGTAACATGATTGGGGAACGGAGGGTTCGACAATTTAAAATGTCATTTGAAAACGCAAAAGAGGAATTGCTTGAAGCATTAACAGTTAAATTAATCTCAGAAAAGGGTATTTACTCTTACATTACCAGAAACATTAGAAGCCAATGACACAGCTTTGAAAAAATGGGGAAATCGATTAAAATAGTTAAAATAGGCACTGTCTTTGAAAGATACTGAAAGGGTGGTGTCATCTAGTGTAATTAAAATTCTTTTTCAACACCCAATAAAAATGTAACATAACCTGCCTAAACCTCACACTGTACCAACCCACACTGGTTTCTTTGCTCTAGTAGACCAACAGGCTGTGGTAACAGGAAGCAGTAAGTCAAATTCGCTTATGCACAACATAGCACAGTTTTTTTTTTTCTTTTCGGTTGCTGTAGCCATCCCTGCAACTTACAACGCTTAAACGTCCCTATTATCTGGTCAGCTGTGGCCTATGGTTGTCCCTTTTCGTTGTTGGATGGGGCAGAGAGGGCCAGCAAATTTTTCATAGCAACAGATGGGCAACAGTCAGTAATTGCACACCTACAAAATTCACTTATATAGTAGGAGTACCTGATAAAATGGCCAATGAGTGTAGCTACCAGGTAGGTGTACCTAATAAACTGTATATGCAGTAGCCAATATGAAACTTAACCCCTGAACCAAGAAATACAGAAATACTGTAATTTTTAGGACTTTATTCATGAATTAAATTAAATTCAATTTAGAATTGAATTAAATTCAACTCAACTTTAGTCATCCCCACATGATAATTAACTAAAACAGTAAAAAAGTAAAACAAGAAGAGTAGTCTAATATAGAATGGAATGGAAACAGAGGGGAGATTTGCCACCAATGACTGGGAATTACCATCACAGCCCACTGCAGTTCCCTTCTAGAGAAGTGTATGACATATATTGGGTGTCACAGTTGTGCATCATGACCAGAGGTTAGCACTTGAGTAAACATATGTGTAGTGTGCAGGTTTTGCCTGCCCTCAATGTTAATACTGTCTGGTGAAACGGAGAGAGACGTGAAGAACTGGGGAAGTGGAGGAAGCGTAGTGAGGTAAAAAGCAGCTCAAAGATACACAGTTAGTCTGAGTGTTGTCACTGTGTGGTGTAAAAGTTGTTCTGCTAACAAAAAATCTACACCAATATCTGTTATTGTCATGGTATCAATGGCGTAAGGACTCGATCTTTGAGAGCAATGCATTTGTTACAGAAAGATAACATGAGTGGTAACAATGAAGATTTGGATACCACGATAAAACCACAATCAAAATGTTATATAGAATTTCTCCCTGCTGTTTGTTGGCACCCTGATGCAGACACAGTCTCTCTGTCCCTCTCTCTCTTTTTTTCTCTCACTGTCTCTCTTTCTTTCTCTCTTTCTCAATTCAATTCAGTCAGCTTTATTGGCCCGGCGATATAGTTACAGTATTGCAAAAGCATAATTGGAATGACAAGAACTGGCATCAACAGACTTAGCCAGGAAAATCAAAGAACATTCATAAAGGGGTACATAGATGGAGCGGAGATGAAAAAGCAAGTAGGGCAAACAGGTCTGTGTGTGTGTGTTTGTGAAAATGAGGTTTGTCAGTAGTGGTGAGTTGGG
The DNA here is from genome assembly GCA_028565825.1 of Olivaichthys viedmensis. Lineage (NCBI taxonomy): Eukaryota > Metazoa > Chordata > Actinopteri > Siluriformes > Diplomystidae > Olivaichthys > Olivaichthys viedmensis. The sequence goes on along the minus strand of JAOUQW010000021.1, from coordinate 1,776,778 downwards.
AGAATAGGGGGAATTCATTGTCTCTACCTTTCTCTTTGTCTCTTTTGTCTCTTTTTCTCTCGGTCTATCTTTCCCTTTGTCTATATTTCTATCTTAACCTCTTTGTCTCTATATACTCTCTTTGTCTGTCTATATTCCATGTTTCTCTTTGTCTCCTTAAATCTCACTTTCTCACTGTCTCTCCCTGTCAGATATGGAGTGTGGAGAAGAGGAACTGGACTTTAACTGGGATGAGTATCTGGAGGAAACAGGAGCCACAGCAGCCGCACACACCTCATTCAAACATGTAAGTTCACAAAAATGCACAACACACAAACAGAATGCTGCAAAGCTAGACACTAGACACATATTTTAGATTAAGAGGATGAGAAAGGTCAGACTGAATTTGGAAACTCCAGTGGAAACACACACTGCAGCCCCACACTGAGGCCAGCAGACTCTCTGTTTCTACATGACTTTTAGACACTTTGCTAGTTTAATCTAAAAAACGAAATGATAAAAAGACATTTTAGTCAAATTTTTGTATTTAGATTACTCTGGGTATTTTGTTGATATACAGTAGAGCTCATCATTTCAGAGGAAATATGTTCAGTTATTTAAAATAGTTATATTTTATAACAAACATAACAAAGCAAACAGGTTAATACAGAGTCCCGACAGTGCTGCGTTTCGAATCCAAATTAGCTGATTAGTCAGCAAGATAAATGCAACATTAGCTACAGTATGTTTACTTGCAGCCAAACAATCCATGTGCAAAGAAATTGTCCGGTGGGAAAAAAATGTTACAAAATTTAAAAGAGAAGAGTTGAAGGGTGGATAGGGGGATGACTAAAGAGGAGTTGAGTTGAATTTAATTGAATTCATGAATAAAATACAAAAAATTACAGTATTAAGGTTAAGTTTACTGCTTCCAGCTGCTGTAGCCTGTTGGTCTACTAAGATACCGGCTTGATGGAGTTGGTACAATGTGAGGTTTAGGCGAGTTAATGTGCCTCACAGATCCAGGGCCCTGGGTTTGATCCTAAGCTCCAGTTACTGTGGAGTTTTGCATGTTCTGGTAGGTGGATTGGCTGCTCTAAGTTGCATCTAAGTGTGAGTGTGTGTGTATGTGAGAGAGATGCCCTGCGATGGACTGGCATCTCACCCAGGGTGTATTTCTGCCTCGTGCCCAGTGTTCCCCAGATAGAAACCAAATCCATTGTGACCCTGACCAAGATAAAGCAGTTGCTGAAGATGAATGAATGAATGAATGAATGAAAGGTGGGGTGGATGAATGAATGAAAGGTTGGAGGGGTGGTGGGATGGGTATTCAACCTAGAAGTAGGCTGAAGCGGGACATGAATTGTTTGTTTCTTCTTCGCTTCTGTTTGTTAAGTACATTTAAAATAGTTATATTTTATAACAAACATAACAAAGCAAACAGGTTAATACAG
>JAOUQW010000021.1:1757952-1775245 GCA_028565825.1 Olivaichthys viedmensis | reverse complement strand
GTTCGTCTCCTTACATAAACCCTTCTGTTACTGCCATAAACCTCAAACTTGGATTCATCAGTAAACAGGACTTTTTTTTTGCAGTGATCCACTGGTATAGTTTACTTTAATGTCCGTCCTATTAGTGTTGCGCTGTATTGTTTTCTGAGTTAAAGCATTTGCTACAGTCCTTATCTTAAAGAAATAGTTCAGGAAAAAATCTATTTTACACACTTTTCCCTTTACCCCAAGACACGTTTTGTGTCTTAAGTTTGCTTCTTTAGGAGCTACATGGCTCATTTAGCTAAAAAGTAATCCCACCCAAAATCTAATTTCATCCATAAATTAATGCCCAAATCTTCATATACTTGCTTTAATCGACATTATTAAGGTACATAATTTCCGCTACAAATTCCACCTTTACACTTTGGCTTTGACTAAGGAAATAAAAGTGATTCCGGTTGCCCAAGATGGCCACCCCCATAACGTTACAACGTTCAATACACAGTGAAGTTTAGTTCATGTTTATAGATGACAGTAAGTCCTACTGTCTCCTAAACCACATCAGCACGTCTGTATGACATCACTGAAGAACTGGATGTGGTTTGAGGCAGATATTTACAGTAAAGATTTGGGTGATATAGACTTCCATTAATTGTTAGCTGCATTAGCCTTGTAGCTCCAGTGTAAAACACTGTTTAAAGAAGCAAATGTTGCCACCAAACATGTCTTGGCTGATCAACTACATTTGGGGTAACGGTGTACATAACTGTACATTTGATTTTGATTTTTATTGCTCGATCAGGTCTGGGAGATATGTGGCTGTACGTATATCCTAACAGATTATTCACTTTATAAGTAGCTTTTGTTCATCACTGGCCAATATGATAAAGTTAATTCCTGCCAGTATCTGGATTTTCAATGTTATGTTAGTGCCAAACTAATGGTAGTGGACCATCCAATTAAAACACTCACAAATAGACTTCTTAGATTAGAATAAAACAAAAATGACATACATTACTCTCTTGTATAAATTACAGCACCTGCTAGTGGGTAAAAAAATCTTAGAGCTGGGAAAATCCTGTAGGCTGAATCCCTAATGGCTCCTCATTGAAAATGTAATGCACTTGCATAATATGTAGAAGCCATTCATTAAAATCAAGTAGTGCATATACAGTATATATGAAGTGGGGAGTCATTCGGGGCGCAGGCTTAGCCTCAGCAAACTGCTTACTTACAACTTTCCAGAAAGTCTGAATATAGAAAAAAAACGATTTTCTCTTAAATTGCTGAAAGAGATTATTACTTCAAGTTGTTCTGCCTTCAAGTGTGGTAAGCAAATCTTGTCTAAATTGATATTCCTCGCACACAGAGCCATATTTATATTTATAAAAATACACCCCTTAAAGTGCTAATTATAGTGAGGAGAAAGAAAATGACACCACTATGTGTGGAGTGCGATAAATCACCGTCAAGCACGCTACACCCAAAGGATGAAACGAACGTCCAAACATATGAGCTGTCATAACTTATAATAATGGATTTCTGCTGGAATGATGTATTTATGCATGTACCATAGAAACGCACAGAGACGAGATTATAGAAAAAGATAAAAAATCGTTAATTTTAATAAAAAATATGTATTATATAATTATATAATGTATATAAAATTCTATATCCGCTTTAATACACCTTTTACAGAATTGGAACACTGAGGTTCAGGACAAAATAAAACACATACATGGAGGAGCGAACAGTACAATAAGGCTTGATAATAAGGAGGACAATGTGGAAAATGATAGAACTCGGTTTCAGTCTTACTGCTACAGCATAACGTATTAAATCTGTTTGATCCAGGGTGATGCGTGTTCATATGATCGTCACACGGTGTTTATTTGGTGGTCAGTCCAACACAAGATAAGCAGCCAGGGGCAATAAAATTAATCAACACCTACACAACGCTCAGGAATTGTAAACTAAGCTTTCACAGAACGTGATATTGCAGATTAATACGCTTTGGGAACTGATAGATTAGGTCAGAAGGTTACTCAAACATGGACCTGCATGCAGCTGATTGTATGGTTAAATATTTCTAACAATGGTCCCTAATACTAGTTGTGAGATTCAACAACTTTTCATATCTGCAGCTGAACTGCTACTACCAAAGTCAAATGTACACAAAAAGGTTCACAAAACCTGTGTATACACTCATAACTATGTAACAGCATAATTTGTGCGCTTTTGTCCGGAGGGTTTTCCGATTCTCTGAGCATTTAAATAGTTCTTTTCATTATTTTTTTTCCATTATTTAAAGGAATACTCCAGCATTTTTCGACCAAATCTCCATTTACTGCACCTGTCCTAATCTACCGTATGTGCGATTATGGCAGACAACAATTTCAACACCTTTCCCTGTACTGAGAAAGAAAAACGGAAAGCCTGTTTACTCCAAACTCATTTATAATGTAAGTGTAAGGGCAGTTGTTCGGGCAGGAAATAAACATTTATGCAAAACACGTATTTTTGTAGGACTCTTTCATGAATTCTTCAGTCAAAGGTGTTTGTAAATGGGACTACTTTTTCAGAGGGAAGAATTTGTGATTGTGTTACCTCAAAACCTTCAGGAAAGTGTAAGTAACCGGAACTACTTTTTACCGTATTGCTCTGGAGCTTAAAAGTTGGATAAAACTCCATAAGAACAGCTTTGGGAAGACCGTTATTGTTGTTAGAGTGTAACAGTTGTAGTTTTGAGGATGCGTTATGGTCACGTATTTGCAACATTTATTGACTGAATTCAACAACTGCCCTTAGACATTCATTATAAGTGAGTTTAGAGTAAACCGGTTTTCTGTTCTTTTCTCAGTACAGGGAAACGTGTCAAAATACTTGCCTGTGGTAAATCACACATACGCTACAGACGCAGTGGACAGACGTGAGGTTGAAAGACGCTGGAGTATTCCTTTAAGGCAGTTGATTGACTTAATTAGACAGGATTGCAGTAAACCATAAAACGTAACATTAGCTGTTTGTGCTTTCAGAGTTTTAATGTGGCTTCCTGAGACTGTGGACTATATTAAAAACACTGCATTTAGGATCTCAGCTGTGCTAGTGTGGTATCGACGGAACGGAGACGAAGGGGAAAGACCACCTACTGCAGGATTTTGAAGATAAAAGTTCTCTTCTCCACAGTGAGCTGCTGTTCAGTCTGGCAGCACGTACAGTCGCGTGGTAAAGCACACGGAGGCACACGAAAAAGTTGTGCTGTAGGTGGTTTGAAACAGCCAACCGATTTTCACATCTATAGGAGAAAGCGTTGGGCAACCTTGTGCCCTTGAAGTCTAATTCGGCGTTTACACCAGCAAGCGACAATTCCAGTTTCTTTCTTGTGGGCGTGGCCTGTCCAGCTTCTTTCTTTTTTTTTTTTTTTTAAAGTTCCAATTAAAAATGATAGTAGCCAAATTGTATACTTGTAAATTGTAATTATTAGCCAATAATTATAAATATTAGTGTTTACTTCTGTTTTTAAAAAAAAGTTAATATTGTAATAAAACCAAGGAGAAGATGAGTTATAATTTTTTCTTTCATTTTGTGCACCGAACACTGCTGAATCGGATCTCAGGTCAGAGTGCAGGTCAGAATTAAAGTTGTGAGAGTAGAGAATTGGGGGGGACGTTGAATGAACCACGCCGTAGTATTAGTCGGGGAAGCTACTGGAGCCAATCATTTGGATTCATCACTTTACCGTGTTGGTGAACATTTAATCACAATTTCTTCAAGTAGGACATGTTCTTGGAACAGCATTTCTTTCAACCAATCACTCCCACCTGATGTCACCAGTGTGTACCTAGAGCATTCTTAGTGGTGTGTATGCGTACCTAGCTAACATTTAGAAGGCTAAATAGCTATGAAGAGAAAATACTAATTATACCGAGTCCTCATTTAAATGGATGATGAACATGCAGCTTTAATATTTGCAATAAATTGGGGTCAAGTTAGATTTTTTAGGAACTGAAATGCGGAGCTACAAAATGTTTGACCTCTCTGGAAAACTGTGTTTTCTGAAGAAACTTTTAAAACGCTCAGCTAACGTTAGCTACTATACAAACTATTAAGAGTCCTCATTTGGGCTTAAATGGTCAGCTAAAGCGAAATATGGTCGGAAGTTTCAACATTTTCAACAAATAATCACATTTGGTTAATTCTGTGAAATGAAAAGCAGAGACACTGCACTGATGACATCAGACGACAGTGATTGGTTAAAAAAGGGATAATGATCCAGGGACATGTCCTACTTGAAGAAATCCTGTTCACTTTACTTTCACTTTTGAATAAAATTAAGAAAACCAAATGTCGCTGGAATTGCGACGCACATTCACAGAGGAAACTTTGTCACTAGCTAGTGTGAACGCAGCATCAGAATTTTACAGAACTGTTTTGGACAGCGATGTCGCAAAGAAAAGAAACGGAAAAATAAAGGAAGAATGTAACATTCAAACACTTTACGTATCTCAATAAACTTTCTTTGTTTGCAGTCAACCAAGAGGACTGACATTACAAAAAAAGACCCAAGGAACATCCGACACAAACGTATAAACTCTACAACTAAACTCTGAAAATATATACAATACTTATACACTACCTCAGAGTTCTCCAAAGGATAGTCTCTTTTTATTTATCAAATAAAACTCTTTATGAAGTAAAAAAAAAAGAAAGAAAGAACAGTCAACTCGAACGGACCAGCAGCACCTTGGTTTCCACCTCTTTTTGTTCATCGGAGGGAGAAAATACAACAAATGGACATTTGACCTCTGGACTCAGTAGTGCACCTTGGGAAAGGTTTCTGCAGGAAGACGCTCAGTTGTAAGGACACACACACAATGTGAGTCACTCGGTATAGCAGAGACTGGGAGCTCGAGCATGAGGTGGGACCCTCGTCCCTAGTGTTCTCTGGACACTCTGTTAAGTCTCTGATGAAGGGAGGACGAGGACGAAGACGCTTGCCCATGGACGGTTTCCTCATCGCCTGTAAAAAATAAAATAAAATTTAAATTACTTTTTTTTTTGGAGAAATCCGTTTTCGATTTACAATGAGTCATTAAATATTTATAGCGTTTGCCAGAAGAAATAAAGATGATAACTGGCCCATGTGAGCTAGCTGGCATAAGTCACACACACACACACACACACACACACACACACACAAAAAAAAAAAGAGAGATCAGTCAGAAACATCAGACAAGGTTATATTTTCTATGAACAACACAAGGAAAAAACAATAAACAAGGCAGAGGGGCACAAGGCAGAGAGGCACAAGGCATCCCGAAATGCAAGTGTTGCATTTTTTACCTGAGGTAATAAAATAAAATGTGCTGACTTCAAAAAACAATCAGAGGCATATTTATTTTTTCCTCTGGTGGACAGTCCTGTCTGAGAGTCAGCACACTGCAGAAGGGGCCAACCGGAACAAACTTAAATAAATGAAGTTTAAGGTAAAGGAAATGAAAAGCCTCCAGGGTAATAGCATTACAGTGCAGCCTTTAGGAATACAGAGTGGAATTAAATTACACTAACTTGCACTTACACTAACTGTGCCGATAAGCTCTTCACAGCTATTTTAAAAAGAGGCACCTTGCACTTTGTGATTTAATCCTGGTGGGCTGTGAGGGACGATTTTACATCTCAGATAAGGTCTCCTGTGCTAATGACTGATTTACATGCAACTGTGCAAAGTATAGCATGCGGAAAATTGTGACGGTTTGTATGTTACTGTAACGTCTTTAAACACCTGGAGTGTCTTATGTTTCATCACTGTTTAATCACTATTAGCACCACAGACAAAACAAAACGGTACATAATAGCAGTTAAATAAGTAAGGAGTAAAACACGACAGGGTGCGTTGTTCAAGGAAAATACTCAATGATGGGGTGGTGTGATGTGGTGCGAGTTGATTATTTTCCTATAACAGCACGTCCCGAAGTGTTTTATTCCACTTATACCAACGGTTATGCCAACGGTTACACATTTACACATTACACTTTTTATCCGTTTATAGTTACAGTTAATGTGGACCGTCGGCGAAACAAGTCTCTCTCTTTTTTTCGTTCTCTTTTGAAGTTAATAAAACAAAAAAATGCACCTTTTCATGTTATTGATAAACCGCAAAGCACAAACTCCTCTGTCCTGAAGACTTTCCCACGGCAGGAACAGCTTTACCTCTTACTGTTACAAAGCGCTGACACCGGAGTCTCCTTCCATAAATATTCAATAAACCTTCTCCTTACAGAAAGCTTCACCACAGCAATGATCATACGCTTTTCTTTGCTAAACAACAATCTTTTTTAATCCGTTTATATTGTTAGGCTTAAATTATGTGAGCGTCCGCCATACAAGTCCCTGTGAATGAGTTGTTACTATAGAAGCGATAACGTATTAGAACGAGCAGATTAATATAAACATGTGATTTGCCTTACACACGGCACTACTGTCAGAGCTGCTGTTATAGAAAATTAAATAACACCTGACGACCAATCACAATCCAGAATTCAACAATGCTGTGCTATAAGAAAAAATATTACACAAGTGTCCACCAAAGACCCGTTTTGATAACATATCTCTGAGTGAAAGTAAATTTTGCTAGCTGCCTCAACTAGCCAATGCAGAAGGAAACCAGAGAATTAAACTGAGCCAGGTAACTATAGTACACTAGAGACATGAAAAAAATATTGGATATTATAATGTTATAAGCCAGAAGCATACCTTAGCTCAGATGTGGCTGAAAGGGCAAGCAACTAGCCTCTGATGCCCGTTTTGTGTGAAATATAAATAGTATTGCAGTTTTTTTTTGTTTAAAAAAAAAAGCGTTTTGGGTTGGATATCCCAAAAACTCCACAACACGGACCTGTATGCCGACAAATCCTGTCAGCACTACTAATGATGGGTTGCTCACTGTGAGGATTCCCAATGATTGTATGGCGTGTTTGCATAATGCATGCTGGGTATTGTATTGACAAAACACTGACAGACGTAACCGCAAAAATAATACAAAATTGCAAATTCTGCCAAAACACTGAGGCTGAGAGATGCAATACTAAGCTACAGAATACGACATACCATTACGAGTAAATGCTATTTTCATGCCCTATTATTCCTTTAAATAATGTTCATTAAGGGGAACCTTAATTACTTTAATTACCCAGCAAGAACGTATCAATTAAGTGATTAGTTCATGTTGGTCACAAGTTAATGCAGGTGTTTGTTATTAACATTATTACTTTGTTAACATAACTGGTGGTGAAGTTTAGGGATTGTCAATGTTAACGAATGTCTTAAATAATATTAGTTGAGGGAACCTTAATGTAAAGCGTAACCCTCGGATTAGTGCACAAATAGAAGGAACTGTTTATGGTTTATGGGGAAGCACTTTAAAGCCGCTTTACCTCTGTTTGACTGAGCCGTAGGAGTCTAAAAGCTGCGTGCTGGCCAGCTCCAGGTTCCAGTCACACATCTCCAGGATCTTATGACATTCCACCCTGGACTTCAGACCCAGGCAGAAGAGCTGCTCCACCTGAGGAGAGAAAGATAGACAAAGACAAAAAAAAAAGACAAAAAAAGAGATAAATAGTCTCATTTGAAGTTAATGTGTTAAATTTTGATTTTAGAGTCCACAAATCAATTGAAGAAGCTGGGAAAAAAAAGGGATGAAAGATAATTCCTTAACACATTGGGGTTTCAGAAACACTACATTAACTAAATGAACTACTGAAGCATGATGAAAGCACCACCTTCAGATAGTGCACAGCCTTCTGCACGTTCCAGCTGTGGTTCTGCAGGGCCGTCTGACACTCCTCAATCGTTACTCCGTGCACCGCCTCCTGCACCTGAACCAAAAAAAAAAAAACATCCAATCAGCGCCCTTTTACAGTGACGGACATCCTACACCGAACAATGTTTGGTCAGTAGTGAGGAATGGATTCAGAAGCAAGTGTAAAATGCAAAGTAGTTGAGCAAGTTTCTGTCTATTCTGCTTTGCTGCCCTCTACTGATGCATAATAAGAGAAATTATAAACATATGCAGTGTATGTCTATACATCTTCAGTTGGTTGGTTTTAAATGGAAAGATTCAACTTATCATCCATATACATTAGGGCTGTCAGAACAAAGTTTACTGACCATATTTGAATACTAATGGCAAAAATGTACATTTAAATGTACAAGATCACTTGTTTTAGACTTTTAGAAGTCTATCAAAAAACTTTTTGGCTCAATAATCCTTGTTGCTTGATGTACAAAAAGGGCTCTGAATAAATGCATGTTATTTAGGGAATACTTTTTTCTTTTCTTTTTTTTACAATCACCCAATTTTCTAATTAAATATGAGAAGTTAATTCATTTAATTTCCAAAATATTCAGTCTTTTTCTGTGGCTAAAACCCAAATACTGTATTGGGCATATAGTACACTGTTGAGGATCTACAACGCCACTATGTCATACCCTATTTAGTGAGCATATATAAAATGTATAAAATGTATTTTAAAAAATAATCCTTATTTTTGTTGATGCTGAATAAAAAAAATTGCTTAATTTTTAAAACCAAAGTTCCTCTTCATTTTTTTTCAATGTGGAACTACTGCTTTGCTGACACTTTGTTAGCAAACCTAAATATCGTATAATATATATATTATTATCATATCGCCCAGCCCTAGTCGTATATACAATTCCTCTCACCAGTTTGACTCTGTCAGTGTTAGAAGCCCCCTCGGCCCTGCTGCCCGTCCAATCCGCGCTGACTCGGTTCAGGCTCAGGGAGATCCTGGTGCTTGCTCTGCCTGGCAGGCTACTGTTATTATTGCAGGAGAAGTTGGATTTCGTCTCGCCTTGCTGTTGCATCATGGGCCGGACTGTGGCCGTGTTGAGGGGCCTCCTCTCGTCATCTTCAGCCTCTTTGAAGAACTTGTCGTAGCGGTCCAGGTACGTTGGCCTCTCTGGCAGCAGGTAGTAGTGAGTGTTGCTCACTTTTTTGCCATCTCGGACGATGGGCAGTATGCAGGGCCCTTTGGCTGCCTCCTTGTCCTTGCCCTGGGCTTGGATGACCTTGGGCGCGGCATATTTGGGGTCAGAGGCGAAGCTCTGAGTGGTGGGCATCAGTTTGCCTGGCGAGGTGGAGAGGTAGTGGCTGGTGCGGTTCATTGGGCTGGGCGTGCGCGAGCCCGGCTGAGAGAACGGATCCCTCGGGGGGATCTGGGGCGGACGCACCTTCTCGTCCTCGCCTCCTGAGGCTGGCGAGAGGTCACGTGACCAGCGGGTGCAGTCGCTTCCTGTGCTTTTTGGAGGGCGAGGTGGGATGGGAACTCGAGGTGGGACCTGGGGCTTGTCCTCGCAGGTAGATAGAAAGATTTTCCGGTAGAGATCAGGACTTGGGGAGCCTACGGGGACGTTGAGGCGTCTCATACACTCCTGCTGGAGCTCCTGGAAGATCTCGGCCGACTGTGAGAAGGTGCGAGAGCGGCTCTGTATACTGGGGAGGAAGAGATTGTCCTCTACTTGGGGTTTATCCTCATACACAGGAGTGCAGGGGCCATGCGGAGAGCCCGGTTCGTCTGGAACTCTCATTTCTGTGCTGTTGATCGAGCTCACCTCGATGTCGTCTTCGTCCTGCGCTACATCGTCATACGTTGGAGGAGGAGGAAGAGGTCTCGAGTCCCAGTCCACCACCGGGGTAGGGTGGAGAGGCCGAGGCAAAGAGCGGGAGGGACTCCGTGGTGGGGTTCGGTCCAGGATATTCTCTGCCTCCAGGGCCAGTCTAGCGAGACTAGGGACCTGGGACTCTGCCACAGGAGAGGGGGTAGAAGAGGGCATGTCCTCTCCAAAGTCTATAAGAGAAAACTCGGTGGGAGTGCCACCTCCTGGAGTCCGGAGGCCGTAAATGGGCCGATCAGTCAGCTTGGTGGCTGAGACCCAGGCGGACGGCTTCAGTTTGAGGGCCTTCATGCTTGCCTTTTTTAACGAGAGTCGCCTCAGGCCGGATGACGTTAGGTCTTCATCTTCAGTAACCGGGTCGTAGGTAGGCTCTAAAGATGCACACAAACATAGATTTTTAAATCTTACTATTAATCATGTTTGTAACACTTTTACAGTATTACATGGCTTCCAGACACACCATGAGTGAGCGAAATAGTTCCGACATCGCAACAGTGTGAGAAACTTCGAGTTGCCAAACTTGGCGCAATGTTACTATGCTAGGAATAGGGGTTAGCCTGAGTGCCTGAGTAGTTCTGCATAAACAGAGAAACCTAATATACACTTTATATAAGTAGGATGGAAACTGACTAGTTCGTTAGTGGAACATAACGATATATGCCGATATAAGATCACAGCATGATATAAGTCACAATTGTTCCCATCTCTCTTTGGGGAAAAACCCTCCCCCCAGAGGCGAACGTCCAAAGGCGGACGAGTGTGCATTAATCTCAATGACATCCTACTGCAAAGGGCCTGATGAAGTCTGCAAAAAAAAAAAAAAAAAAAAAAAGTCTAAGGGAACTGGCTATAAGCCCCGAATACAATCTCAAAACCTGAGGGGGGAAAAACAGCGATTTCTGTATATTCATGTCAGCTCTCTAAGGACACGGTGCTATGCCGGTAACTTTATGGAGACAGAGAGCAGAAGTTTGGATCTTGGAAGGAAGAGAAGTGAGGCTGCAAAGGACAAAATGTGCAGATTTGAAGGGAACAGAGGGGACAGGAGGAGTGCTTAAACTGGAGTGAGGGGCCACACTTACTCTTACTCTTCATGAGCACAGCTGGTTGAGGGGGCCGAGGGGGAGGCTCCTCTGCACAGCAGCGGCCCGAAAGAGAAAGAGAGAGAGAGAGAGAGAGAGGGAACATGCAGGGTGCAACCGAGGAATAGAGCAGAAAGGGCATGTTGAAAAAATACAAAGAAATAAAAAAAAGTTAGGGAGGGTTAAAAAAAGGAAGAAAAAAAAGAAAAGAGAAAAAAAAACCCAGATAAAGCATCAGTCAAAGTGAATTAAAGCACCAAGCAGAGGATGCAGAGAGAGAAAACTCACTTTTGGCTCGTCCAGGGAGCTGCGTGGGCCTGGGAGCATTCGGATCCAGCCCGAGAACATCCGGAGGGTCCATGGGGTTCCCCAGATACAGACTGTAGAGAGAAAGAAACAAGTGTTTAGGACAAGCCTCTGGATGGGAAGCGATATACAGTGCATGGAGAACAACAGTGTAGGAGGAAGCATCTGCAGCAGAGTTGGCACTGTGCTCTCCTGCCCTCTTGTGGTAGAGGAGTGTAAAAGCACAATGTGTGTAGGGCAGATGTGGGCAAAAGAACAGACCATTGAGTTAAAAAATAAATTAGTCAACATTTTCCACTTTTTTTCTTTTTCTTAGAGGCTGAAACTATAATTAAAAAAAGGTAATCAACACATGCATATTACGATAATTGTTAAACTTTTATCGTAGTACAATATTATCATAAAAATTAAGAAATATTGCAATACTGCAAAAAATATTCCTAAATTGTAGCAACGGTCCTGTCCGCCATGTTTTTCAAACTTTCATGTTGGCTCTTATCCACTAAACAGAGTCATGAGATTACTTTGTCCAGTAAGGACACATATGATGCTTCCTCAAATTTGTCCAAAATAGTGAGTGAGTGAGGAATAGTGAGGAGGAGTGACAGCATTTTGTAGTATCCACTAAACTAATATCTTGTTAAATATTGCAATATATTGGCACATACTTGGTTGGAACAAAGGCAATTTATCTAAGCTAAATAATATCATCCGCATACTATACAGCTTTCAAACACAAGCCGCCTTCAAACTTTCGGAGGTGGGGCCTAGGGTGATGCCAAATGATGAGCTAATGAAAAAAGGGATTTTGGTTGTCCCAGATGGCGGCCTGCATAACGTTACAGCTTTCAGCTATGCGGTGAGGTTTTGTTCATGTTTATAGATTACAGTAAGTCCCGCTGTGTCCTAAACCACCTCAGCACGTCTGTGTGACATCACTGAAGAACTGGATATGGTTTGAAGAAGATATTTACAGAAAAGTTCGAGTGAGACAGACTTCCATTACTTTATACCCACATTAGGCTCTTAGCTACAGTAATGTCTTGGCTGATCGACTACATTTATTTGTCAGATCACAAACCCATTTTCGAATTCATCCCACAGATGAAATGAAAGCAAGGAGCTGTCTTGTATGAGCTGGAGTGTGTGCTGAATGTCTTACTCGTCAATCCTGTCCGGAAAGCCCCAGCAGCGGTGAGGGTTGGAGTCTCCGTGGCCCGTGTGGATGAAGCTGTTCTTCAGCGGCCGGCTGATGTCATGAGCAGACAGTCCTGCTACGGAGGTGACCGCGTTCCTGGGGAACTGACCCACCTTCAGTGTGCGCTTGTTCTGCCCTCGCCACCAGTAGTTCTCCGCCCTGCGCGGGAGAACAGTATAGACTCTTTTTAACACAAATCTGGATTTTCTCAATGGGTTCAATGGATTTTCTGATGGTCTGAATTGGAGAATGGGGTTTACACTGAGATTCTGAAATCTTCTTTACTTCTCCACAGAGCTCGAGCTTAGTTTGGAGTTTAGGATTTGCCAATTCTAACAAGAAGTCATAAGTAAATTCAGCATTATAGAAAGGATAATTATCCATCACGTGTCTCTTCAACACCTGCCGAGAACATTTTTATTTCAGGATAACTGCCCAACCTTTTGTCACAGTTTATGATATGAGCATGATATTGTGTTAATAATTGCTACATGATTTCCTCTTCCTGTTTTAGTTGGGCAGAATTTCAATACGAGACAGGAAGTTAAAACGTTAAAGCGACAGTTCGGCCTAAATTTAAAATGTACACAATTTTTTTTCCACTTGGCCCAAATGTAGTCAGCCAAGACATGTTTGGTGTCCAAAGTTTGCCTCTCTAGTTCTACACTGGAGGTACGAGGCTAATGTTGCTAACAAGTAATGGAAGCTTACAGCCACTAGTTTAGCCCAAATTTAAACGGTGAACCTGTGCACAATAACAATATTGTATAGCTGATTATCAGCCTTATTAATCCCACACCTGCCCTCGATGATGGTGATGACGTCGTTGATCTGGATGTGCAGTTTGTCGGGCTCATCGAAGTCCTGCAGTGCCCTCATGTCGGTCGGCATGGTTTCCACCAGGAACTCCCTGAGCGCCAAGAATGCTGGCCTGTCGTCGGGTTTCTGCGCCCAGCACTGCAGCATGACGTTATAGATGTCCTGGGGACAGTCCTCGGGCTTGGGCAGCCGCTCGGCCTCCTTGTCGATCTTATGGAGGATCTGAGCAAGCACACAGGCACTGGTTAGTGTGGCTCTGGAAGCGAGAAGAAGCTGGAGCACCCTTGCCATGGGAAGTAGGGACGTGGAGCAGAGGGTACCTGACTGCCGTTGAGGCCGAGCCATGGCTCCTGACCGTAGGTGCACATCTCCCACAGAGTCACACCGAACATCCACGTGTCCGTGGCGTGGGAAAATGTGCGCGTCTTCAGGCTCTCTGGGGCACACCTGACACACACACACAGCTATGTAAGCACAGACATGCCAGTTTACTGGATCAGAATTATATAAATGCATTTTATGTATTTGTACTTTTTTTATTTATTTTTTTAAGACTTATTCTACTATTTTAGGAGTCTGTTTATGTACACATGGTGCTACTAAGCCAAACGATGTACATTTGAGGCGAGTGTGTGATTATTTGGGCATGCACTTCCGTTACTTGTTAGCAATATTAGACTCGTAGCTCCAGTGCAAAACTAAAGAAGCAAACTTCAGACACCAAACATGTTTTGGCTGATCGCCTTTAACAACGTTGACACACAAAACACTGCTCTTGTACAATTTGCATGAGTGGAAACAGAACCAAAAATTAGTTTTCTCTTTGCGCAAATTCAAACCAGAGAACAGAGATGCTGAGTTACACAGACAGAGAAAGTAAAGCGTTCCCCTTTCTCACCAGGCGAAGGGGACCTTGCGGTGCTCCTGCATGACGTAATGATCGTCGTTGTTGGGCAGCGCCCTCATCAGGCCAAAGTCTCCGATCTTGACAAGCTCGCTGGAGGCCAGCAGGATGTTGCGGGCGGCCAGGTCGCGGTGGATGAAGCGCTTGGTCTCTAGATAGCCCATGCCGTTGGCGATCTGGATGGCGTACTGGCACAGCGTTGAGATGAGGAAGTGCCCCTGGTTCTTCCGCAAGCGGTCCAGCAAAGAGCCGAGAGGAGCCAGCTCCGTCACCTGCAGAGGGAGGGAAGAATGGAGGAGGAAACAAAGAGGGCATGTGAAGCAGCAGGATAAATCGCTGGCCTTGTTCGAGCCCACTCACTTCCTTCTCAACACTCTGGATGCTTTAGAACCCTTCTTACACTTCCTGTGTAATTTAAATGGGACTTCACACAAGCACATACGGTTGAGTGCAAAAGTTTACATCTCGCATGGTTTTCTGGGTGGGATAAAAGAAAAAAATATACCTCTATTTTACAATTTATTTATAAAAAATAAAATAAAATTCCAAGAAGTTAAAACAACACAAAACATGCAGCAAATTCAACAGAACAATAGCTAGAAAAGACGTTTTACCATGACCCTCCCTTCTCCAGATCTGATTTGAAGAAGGCGGTGTAGAACATCTGGCAAAGTTATAGCGAACATGAAGAAGAATTGGTGGGCCAAATATTACGAATGTGAGGATCCAAAAGCAGTTCAGAGGATATGAAACAGGTTGGAGGCAGTTATAAAGGCATAGGGTGGGCATATAAGTTATTTAAAAAAATTATATCACACTCAGGAAGGGGGGTGCAAACTTTTGAACGGATATCGTTTTGATTTTTTTCCACCATATCCTATTTGACCATTTGTTAAACTAACGCTAAATGTCTTGTTGGATAAAATAGACTTCTTTTGTCCTAAGGGTATGAAAACTTTTGCACTCAACTGTACACACACACATACATGCACCGTTTCGTTTACCATCTTCATGGGGTGTGTGAGGACGACTCCGTAGAGGCGGATGAGGTTCTGGTGGTCGAGTGAGTGCATGGCGTTGACCTCGCAGATGAAGTCGTCCAGAGCGTCCGGCTGGTTCAGCACGTCCGTCTTCAGACACTTCACTGCCACGTTCAGCTGGAGACAGACGCGGGACAACAGAGTGAGACGACGTTACAACGAGAAAAAGAACGACATGACAGCGAAAGCGCTACGGCTGGGTTTAATCTGCATGAACACTGAGGCGAGAGTAAGACAGAAAGCAAGATCGCAGCGGTATAACTGTAATTTTATGAATGAAAACGTTAGCGATAGGGTGATGAACAGATTTCTGCAAATAAATGATGTAGCAGTGAGTCTGACTTTTTTTTATTTTTTATTCACTTCAAATGTTTGGATGCAGTAACGCCTTGAGAGATTCTGTGGGACTGAACTGGTCCTCTTTTACTAAGAAAATGAGTCCAAAATTGAGTGTTGACTTTATATCAGTAATTCCTCTATATCTGTAAAAGTGAGTCATGGCCTCCTGATGGCGCTTAACACCCCCACATCACACCCCCTCCAATTTTCTTCTCGCTCCCTTTCCTCTCACCACTTTTCCGCCCGGGGTGACCCACTCTCCGCGCTTCACCACGCCGAACGAGCCGTCTCCGAGCTTCTCGCACAACACCAGCTCTTTCTCGCTGATCAGGCAGGTGAGGGCCTGCTGCTGGCTTTCTGTGGGCGGAGGAGTGATCGAAAGTTTCCGGAAAGTGCTGGTCGCCTGCGGCTGGAAATCTCCATCGGGCCTCTTCCCACTGAACACCTGAGGGACAGAGCGGAGACGGAAACACGACTTAATTACATCAGCTCTGTTGACATGGCCACATGTACAGTATTGACAGAATAATGAAAAATAAAAGGACCTTCAGAATATTTTTGATGAATTATTTTGTGCCTTCACACGACGTTTTAGGCGTTTAGGAATATAATTTGAGTGAACAAGTAAATTCTTGATTCAATTCACAAACAACAGGATTTACCAACTTAAACGCCCTCCAGATCATTAGATCTAAATATCTTTGAACCTTTACGAAAAGTTCTGGAGCACAAAGTGCGAAGTAGAACGTTACCTCCTTCATTCATTAAAGAACTGGACGCTCTTCATCTTTAAGAAATATATCACTACTTCAAATCAGGCCTTTTACAATAGTACGTCAAGAAGCACTATTGCTGAGTGCATACTACAAAAAGGTAGCGCTGTTTTTCTTGTTGCTAACGAGTCATTTTTTTGGATCGTCTAAACCCCTGATGTGCGAGACTTGTCTGCACTCGATTGTGTAGTGTGTCTGCTGCTATGTGGACAAGACAACAGATCGCAAGTGATAAATGTCATGTAGTTTGAACATTGGGAAAATCGTGTACTGTCCATTGGACATAAAGCTGTTCTGAAGGCATAGAGTGTCCCTATTCCTTATTAGATACTCGATACTTGTATATTGTTAGACGTTCAGATTTTGCCCACATCTGTATGTTAAACAGCTGAACTATTAATAGAAAAAAGTTTAATAGTTAGGTTTCTGAATTTCTAAGTGAATAGTGCTTTCATGAGCGGAGTGGGCGCCACTAAATCAGAGAAGCAGTGGTAATCATGGAAAGAACCAATGAGGCCAGATAGCTGTGCTCTTTTTAACTCTCTATCGGCTCTTGAGGCCCTTTGTATTGGGAGCCTGTGGGTCGGATCAGGAGAGGCGGGCCATCGAAGGCATGGTGTGGGCAGAGGAACAGACAGAGGAGATATTTACAAGAGAGCCAGAGAGACCAAGGCTGTACCATTACAGCATGCAGCAGTGGCATCTAACAGATTGGAAGGTTGGAGTAGATGGTAAAACTGAACTTTGTTTTCGTGTTTACTATACGAAATGTATACTATATACAGTGTGGCCCAAAAGTCTGAGACCACATTGAATATCTGGGATTTTTTTCATTGCCGCTGGACGGCACTCTAAAAACGCTTTGCTGAAACTGGATCAGTCGTCTCCAAAGCACGATCAGACGCAGACCAAAAGTGATCTCACCATCAGAAAAGCAACACAAAGCTTTGTTCACTGAGAGAGAGAACAGCAACTTCATCACAGATATAGAATGTGCTGAATAAAGAACGAGAGACGAGAGATCAGCAAAAGTCGTGTCAAAAGAAGGCTAGCTAGTAGTGGTCTCAAAGGACGAGTAGTGTCTCTAAAGCACTTCTCAGGAAGGGAAACGAGGCCAAACGCTTGGCATGGGCTAAGACATAGCAGCATTTCACAGT
>JAOUQW010000021.1:1744451-1757852 GCA_028565825.1 Olivaichthys viedmensis | reverse complement strand
CTCTCACACACACACTCTCACACACACACACTCTCACACACACTCTCACACACACTCTCACACACACTCTCACACACAGCTAAAATGAGCCTGCAGTGAGACATAAAACTCAAATTGTAGCTTACAATAAGTCATCACTCACCAACACCGCCCTCACACATACACACAGCTATAAATGAGGCGTTGCATACGCAGTGTGTGTGCCGGTGCTAAAAGTGGAATGAAGACCAGCATCTGGAGAGTGAGGTCTGTTTTTGCTCTTACAGCAGTGACTGCAGCTACTGTATGATTTCTGCAAAGGTCATGTGCTACAACACTGACTCAGCCAAAGAAAAATAAACATTTCCCAGACAATAAAATCACTCTGGACTTCAAGATACACCCCTCATCCTCCCAAAAAATGGAACATAAGCTCACATTGCTTCATTGTACAAGCTGTGAATGTTCCTCAGAGAGCAGTGGATCTAAACCCTGGCTCCTGCAGGTCATACTGAGGAAAAGGGAAATCAATTACGGAAGCCTGCTCTTCCTTTTCCCTTATAAAAGTTTGAAGAATAGAACACACATATCACACAAAACGTCTAATCCTTGTGCTTTAATAAACACCTGCATTCTTTACAAGAATTATAAAGAATCTTTACAATTCTTTAGCGTTGTAAAGAATTTTTGTGAATGACAATTTCGCCCAATTGAGTCAGCTCTGGAATGTGCTGTCTCCATCACGACCCGGCTAACGGGACTGATAATTAGATTTCCTGTGCATTCTGTAGCGCACACACATTCTTGAGAATGACCCACATTACCCTAACGACTCACTCGTGTCTGAGGCTAAATTGCATCTCTTCGTGCCATGTTTGATGGGACGTTAACCTGGTTAGGAAGTTTCAGAAAGGCTGATTAGACGCTTCCTGTGGTGACGCTCGGTCAACAAGTGACTCAATCGGTCACGTTAGCGATGCTAAATGGTTTTTCAAAACCTCAAGGGAAACAGTTTAGGGATTTTGCCCCATCAATATGAGCACCATATGTCTCAGTTTAGACCCATTGCTTCCTGAGGAACATTGTGAGTGTTATATGAAGAATGAAATGATCAGTCAATAACTGATCAGCAATGGCTCCGACATTCAGCAGCTAGAAGAAAGATGTTTGAATATATTGGAGCATCGACTGTTCAGATACTACCTGAATATTTAGTAGTTTTAGGGTTGAGTAAGACAATGATATATTCACCCCAAAGCACACAGTGGAATCAGAAAAATACAGCGCACCCCATACTGGAGTGCAAGTGTGAGAGTGTGCAAGTGTCTGTGTGCAGGAGGACGAGCGCAAGAATGAGGGGGCGACCTCAAGCCAGAGGTCTCGTTAATCTGTCATCGTGTGTGTGTGTGTGTGTGTGTGTGTGTGTGTGTGTGTGTGTGTGTGTGTATGTGGAGGAGCCCCTGACATACCTTACTCATCCAAGACTTTCGCTTGCACATCACTTTTCTCCTCTTCACCGCCTCCCACAGCCGCCTCTGTCCTGAGATAGAAATAGAGACATGAAAAGGAAAGAAAGAAAAAGAAAAATAGAAAGAAATAAAAAAAAAAGAAAGGAGTACAGAAGAAAAAAATAATAGAGAAATAGTGATATGAAAGTAAAGAAAGAAAGTAAGGTGTAAAGAAAAGGTAATACGTAAAGTAAGAGAAAAGTGAGTAAGAAAGAAAGGTACAGGAAAAAATAAGGTAAGTATGAAAAAGAAAAAAAGAAAGAAAGATAAAAGGGAACAGAAAAAAGAAAAGAAAAAATTAGTAAGAAAGATGGAAAAAAGAAACAAGCACATAAGAAAAAGTTATAGAGATAGATATGAAAGAAAGGTACAGAAGAAAAAAAAACATCAAGAAAGAAAAAATGAGCAAGGAACAAAAAGTGAGTAAGAAAGATGGGAAAAAAGAAAAAGAAAGAAAGAAAAAGAAAGTACAAAAAAAGAAAGAATAAACAAAAGTTAAAGTTCACATTTAGGTATTACATAGCTGCTCTTTGTGGTTTAAATTAAGCCCAAGCTGGAGTTTCACACGTCCATGCAGTGTGCACTTATAACCCAGATCCCCCGTGCAGCTTTTTTTAAATTTAATATAACATTTCAAAAGTGAAAGCAGACTGGCGAGCGTGTGAGTAAGGCGTGTGTGCTGCTCGATGGGCTTTAAGGCGAGCAGGCCTGCAGGCCTTACAGAAAGGCTGCACTGATGAGGGCCTGGAACACAGCCAGAACCACACGCTGCTCTGAGGCTGGCAGGGAAATATTAGCACATTTTAAACTGGGATTTAGAGCACCACAGTTTATCTAAGCCCTAAATTACCTTTGGAGGGGCTGAAGGGATAATTGGTGGGATTCGATTTAACCTAATCCTTACATTTAGATTTCAAAGCCATGAAGAAAAAAACAGATTGAAAGACTAAAAGCCCAAAAGATGTGCGACAGTCAGAGAGAACGGAAAAACAGATAGAAGATTGAGTTACATAATCCATGTACTGTAAAATTGGCTAAATTGTAATTATCTGGTAGTAAATCATTTCGTACACCCTTTTTTCCACCGACTGTTTAGGGAAACCAGTGAACCTTTTTAAGAAATAGCCCACATGTCCACCTGTTCAAGAGCCGAACCATTACGTAATCAGATGTGGGAGTTTCCTAATGCATGGCGTACATATAATAACCCCCATGGAGGATTTTACAAGTTTGACGTCTGGCTTTAAAAGCAAATTTTACCATCTAAAGAGACGTCATCATGGACGACAATTACATGCACGATGAGACGCATGTTTTTATTTCCTTTTAAACTCTTTATTCTGAGTGTTTAGCTGCTCAAAGGACGTTTTGCTAGCATAAAAATTAGCAATGCAGCATCTATATAGCTTGTTGGAACTGCCAGCAAAAAGGTTTCTTCCTCACATCATCGATTTACGGTTCCTGTGTTATTTTTGCAATTTTTATTCAACGTTAATGTTATTTTATTGGAGGTCATGTAAATAACTTGCTCGAGTTGTTGTCACGGCAACGAAATGACGATGCCCCCAAGCCCCTGGTTCTTGTTTCCAGACCAGCAGCAATGGTTTGAGGTTGAAAAAAAAGGAAGAAAGAAAGAAAGAAAGAAAGCAAGCAAGCAAAAAAGAAAGAAAAGGTACAGAAAAAAAGAAAAAGCAAGCAAGCAAGAAAAAAAGTACAGGAAAAAGATCAGGTAAGTAAGAGAAAGAGAAAAAGGAAAAGAAAGAGAAAGAAAGAGAAAAAATGGGTAAGAAAAAAAAAAAAGCGAGTAAGACAGACAGTTGCTATATTATTTTTGCCATTCTTTCAATATTAATGTCTTAGTTTATTGGCAGTCATGTAAATAACTAGCTCGAGTTGTCATGGCGATGAAATGACACTGCCCCCAAGCCCGGTTTGTGGTTGAAGGAAAGAAAGAAAGAAGAAAAAGAAAGTAGGAAAAAAAAAGGGTACAGAAAAAAAAGGCGAAAAAAAAGAAAAAGAAAGAAAGAAAAGAAAAAATGCAAAAGAAAGAAAGAACGAAGTTACACACTGGCACCATGTTGGTGGAAAAGGGTGATTAATGTTATATCAGGAATGCGCAGGATGCCTTCACTTCTCACTGGGAGACCTAAAGACTGCGGTTTTACTGCCTCATGCTACCTACAATTCAGCTGGACCTCATGAATTATCTTATGCACAGGGTGAGGGTCCATTTACTCCACCAAGAACAAATGCTCAGGATCATGCTCAACACCTCAGCCCGCAGCTACGCCCCTTTTCCGGCTTTTCTGGACCAAAATTTGGAATGTCTCCACCCAGAAAAAGAGTTTCCACACATTTAAGTACTTGCACAGGCAATTAAAGATCACGAGTTGCTGGTCAGGGATCATTTGAGAACTCGGGAGCGTACATGTTGTAACCTACCAGGCCGGCCCATGCCGATCTTCTCGAGGTCCTCGTTCTTGACGTAGTCGAAGTGGGAGAGGCGCGTGACGTTGAGGTCGTCGCGGATGCGCAGGAAATACTGCTGCAGCTGCACCTCCATCAGCAGCTCCAGGAGCCATTCAGTGCCTTCTTCACACTGCATACTGCTGCCCAGCTTCTGCAGAGAGGGATACATATTTGACTTAGACATAGTTTCCAGGACTGACAGAGGGATTAAAATAACGACTGTAATTAAAAACACAGCCACACACTTAACAAAACAATCAGAAAAACAAACAAAGAAACAAAAAAACCCCCATAAAATTAGTTTAAAAAAGAAAATAAATAAATACATAAAAAATATTGCCCACATTAAAATATTACTTTTCAAATGTACTTTTCTTTTTTTGTAACATTTCTGGGGGTTTTTACTTTCACCTTAATTTACATTTCATTCATTTTTTTTCTTTCCTTTACTTCAGTTTGTCTTTTCTTTTCAGCCAGTGAAGTAATAAGAGAAATTGGAAACGTAAAAAGTAAAAGGTAAAGCCAAAAAAAGATAAGAAAACTGAAAAAAGGAAAATGGAAAAGTAAAACAAAAGGAAACAAATATGTTTAAAAAAATTAATGTGTGCTTGATTTATGATTGATTGAATTAATTACCTTTTTTTAATGCACATGTCAACTGATTTATACTCTCTTTATTTGAACTAGTTATTATTTAGTATATTTTATTTTTTATTTTGCAAACTTCTTTTTTCCAATTTTGTGGTACTCCTCGTACCAAGTAGACAAATATATAATTTAGCGTGGTACGACTTTACTCATTGTCCAGAAAATACGATATTTATGCATTACAATTAACACCAATACACTCAAATGAGCTACACAGGACATTCATAGTTCTTGGCACTTCCATTACACAAGGACAATTAGTGATGTACAAACAACACAAGCAAAGCCAAACCACTTTAAAACTAACGCTCAGTTCTGGCACATCGTGAGGAATGCCCCGTGTCAACTGACCTAATTCAACAGCCTGAAAAGCACGGGCAGACTCAAACATTCAGGCTACTGTAATTGACGTCAGTGTAAGCACACATCTCTGCCAACATAAACACCGTCAGTCATGTACACTTGGCTCTCATTCCTCAGTGCAGACCCCTATTGCTCACATCTGCTCAACACACACACACCTGAAGTCCATAAAACACAGATGGCATTGGCCTTGGCCCATACCATATGGGCTGCCCGGCTCACCAGACACTCCAAGTATGACCAATATTAACACAAGCCTTACCTCTCGTAAGATATACCTCTGCATCTCTGTTACCATTCAAACCCACTGAAGACATCCTAAACCCACACAAGCAGGGTCGTAAAGTCTGAAGCGATTGTTAGGTCTCGATCTTTACCTACGTTTCCTAAGTGACCTCAGAGTTTGGGAAGTGCCGCAATGCTGACGCACTACTGCTGGGAAGCGCCGTGATAAATGTGAGGGTTTCATTGCCGTTCTTTTCTTTGCACTTGCTCTTTATTTGAAGAAGCACGTTGGACATCAGCTGCTTTCAATTTTCAATGTCTCCCTCCCTCCCTCTCTTTCTTTACTTCCCCTCACGCCGCCTTGCTGTCCGTCCCTTCTTAATGATGTTGGCAGAGGTTTGCAGTAACAGAACACTTTGTGTCATTCATAAAATCACTGACGTGAAAGCAGGGTAAACTGAACATCAGCTCTGTCCTCCAAACTCTATAATGAGCAAGCAAGTAAAATTTAGACTCACACATTTTTCCCTAAAAGGACTGCTAAACAATCAACAGATGTTGGAGGTTATTTTTATATCGTAGTCTATGCAAACCTGGGTCTGTTAGTCTATGCAAAGAACTCGCTGTATATCCATAATAGGACTCAACCAGGCCTGGAAAACGTTGGAAGGTTTGGAATAGACCTGAAAGGCTCAACTAGCAACTTAGATATGGCTCAGACATACAGCAGAGATGTAGGAAGAGGCCATGCGCGTTAGACAGAAGTATTATTGTTTTCGGCTAGGTTACACAACGCAATAATAGCCTAATTTGTAGAGTGCAGGGAAGGTCAATGCTTCAGTAACGAGCAGCTGCCTCAAAGAACAAAAGCGAGGGGGAGCCAATGTGTGCAGGTTTGCTGGAAGTCAGGCAGGGTTAGCGGAGCAGAATCGTGCCTTTGTGCAACACGAGCTTCCTGTATTGACACATGAAAGGCCGGAGGTCACGAGGATCACGGCCTCATCCCTTCAAGTTCGCCCATTAAGATTGGAGCTGCACTTCCTTCAGTCAATCACGCCATTGACGTGGGAAAGAGCTGGACCACAATGAAGTTACGCAAAAACCTGGCGTCTGCCCTTTCTGCATGCACACAGTCTATATGGCAGCTATGAATATAGCAAATGTCCTGAAGAAGGAGGTCTTCAGGATGCACAAATTATTGAGCGCTCATGTTAATCGATATCAATCAACACTGATATAGCGATTTCTTTCCTTCTAAAGTTTACTAATGGTCCCACTTGGTGGGAGAGAAGTGCAATATGTTTAAAGTCAAACGGATACAATAGTTTGACCAAAATAGTTTCCCCTTTCCCCTTTAATGTTTGGTGTCTGAAGGTTGCTTCTTGAGCTTTGCACTGGAGATCTGAGGCTGATTTACTTTTTTTCTACTCATTACCTTGCTGTAATAATGTGGTAATATCCGACATGGTTATTAAAGCTATGCCTAATAATATGACTCTCAAAATACTTGCAGCCAAGGGGTTGTTGAATGATTCGGCTTTGGCTATACCATGCATTGATGAAATACTGAGCGAAATGAAGAAATGCCTTGCAACTGAGAATAAATCTTAATCTGCACTAATGCTGCACATTAAAAATTAATAGACACCTGGAGCGGAGATGGATGAATGCGTTTAGCGAATCCAAATCTGGCCCCGCTTATCTTCTTTCTCCTCTGAACTCCTCCTTTTCCCACCTTAACTGGGAAAGAGGCCAAGGTCTCGCTCTAATATCCTTCACTGTTTCCCTTCTTCCTGACCGGCGGGCAAACAGATGGATAGTGAGGGGCCTAAGAATAAAGTTCAGAGACGGATGCCATAATTCTCCTTTAGATAAAAAAAGAGCTGGGTACCTCTACACGAACTTGCACAGGATATATCACTCCAGAGAAGAAATGAGGGAAATATTTTGTGGACATGCGAGAGAAAGCTTGGACACTTCTAAAGGGCCTCCTTTACAAGAGCAGCTGACGATAAAAAAAAAAAGAAAAAAAGTTGACGTTGACCAAAGTGGGCCCTCGGTGGGACTGTAGAGGGAGGACGTGTGCAGGGGTTGCTGGGTCTCACTTGTCGCATGGCAGTGAGGAATGCATAATGGGAATGTACTGAGTGGAGAGAGGAGTGAAAGAGAAAGAGGGAGAGGGAGGGAAAATAAACAGTGTGAGGAGTTTAATGTCCTCACTAGGACATAGTTTCAGACTGAAATCATCAGCGTCAGTCCCCGGAGTCTTACTTAAGGCATCGCTATGTGCAACATTCGCTGGCTAATATACAAAGTCTTACAGCTGCATTGCCAAAACATCTGGCTCACACATCGAGGCTTGATGACTAATATAAAGTTGGCACTAATGGTAAAAATGAAAGAGGTTGTGACTGTAGTCAACGAGTATCAGTCCACCAGGTGCAACACGACCAAATACCTCACATACGACAAGAAGCAATCCTTAAATGGCTGCATTATACTGCCAAAGCAGTTCTGAGAATATCTTCACTCAGCCGATGTTCTCCAAAGAAGACAAACAGTGGCTGAAGAAGGGAACTGTGGACAGCAGGAACAGTCAGACTGAACCACAGTCCAGTGACGCAGGGTGGTCATGTGTGAAGTAATGACAACCCTCAGAAAATTGCACCCTGTAGGCCAGTGGTTCCCAACCTTGGCCCTGGAGTACCCCTGTCTGTCGACTCAAGAACCTGTTAATTAGCTGATTAGTTGGATCAGGTTTATTAAAGCAAGCAAGACAACAAAATATGCAGGAAACCACTGCTCTAGGCCTCTAATAAGTAAGCACTGACCATGTTTCTTGGACCGTGTCCATAACTTTGGACCAAAAGTGGCTACACCCTGCACATACACACACAGCAAGAGCCCAGAGCTTTTTGCAGTGTCTGTTAGATTGTGAGAGAAGGTAAAAATGTAGACGTGGTCGCTGTAGAGTAAGTATATTTTGTTGTCATATTTAATAAAACTTCACAAGGCCTTATTGTAAGGAAAAGAAAGAAACCTTAGGCAGTAGTAAAAACTGTGAAACCTTGTATGAAAAAGAGCAGAGGTTCCTAACCCTGGTCCTGGAGTACCCCCTGACCTGTACAGTTTAGTTTTCTTCTCCCCCTAGGCTAACACACCCACATCCACTTAGGAAGAGTTTGTTAATTTGCTGATTAGTTAGCTCAAGTGTGTCAGACCAGGGCTGGGGACCACTGGTAAAGGGAAAAGAGATGCCTGAACTGCTGAAGAGGAATGTAGAGTGTGGACCACGGTGAAGCATCCTGTTCCAAAATAGTTATGCAACCAAGTTATGTGAAATTTTTAGGTATCGAAGTAGTACAGACTCGGGTACAATGTAATGTTATCCACATGTAACAAGTATAGTGCAAGCATGGCCAATTGAAAAAACACATACACAGATACACAACAAAACATATTAGACAACAAAATATACTTACTCTGTACACATGGAAGTGTGCAAGAAACGGGAAGGATTTTTTGAGCTTGGCAAAGCGCCACATCCTGGAGTCTACAATCTAGAGATCATGAAGACCTAGGGAAGTTGAGCAGAGTCTGAATGTGCAAGTCTTTCGAGAAGCTGAGCCGAGTCTGAATTGTGCTGCACGTGAAGGTCTGAGAGTGGAGCTGAGGCAAAGTAAGGTCTCCAGAAATCGTCACCCAGGCAAAGGGAGGTCTCCTCAGCTCCTGCAGCCCACACACACCATTCCATTGCGGGCTGAGCCGGTTCCTATAACCTCCTACCTCCAATTAGCACTAATACTCGAGCAATGACGTGACAGAGAAAGTACGTAAGCAAGAAAAAAAAAACTGCACCAGAAGTTGTTCTGTCAAAAGGGAAAGGCTGTTATCTTCCTTTCAAGTCCAGGTTTAGTCTCAGTAGAAAGAAGGTGTCAAAGTCCTTGACTACCAGAGAACGCAGGGTTTAAATAATGTTGGACAAAAGTTTCACTTCAGCGCTGTCCATCGTCTCGGTCCGGCATCCAGCTATTAATAGCATCCCGTTTTTTCACCCCGATGCCCTCGCTCAGGCAACAGTGAAGGAGTGGGAGTGAGGAAGAGACATCTGTCTGTCTCAGAACGTTCGACTTAGCACGTCTTCTCTCAGGCGAGAGGGCTTTTTGGAGCCGTCGCACCCCATCAGTGTTTATGTGTGTGTTGTCTGTGTGGATGTTTGTGGCAGAGGGGGACGTGTTGTTCTCTTTGTGTGAAGCAGGAGGTGGTTTCTAGGACTCTCTCTCTCTCTCTCTCTCTCCCTGAATATCTGTAAATCGCAGACAGACGCTGGGGAAGTGCCCGCTCTCCCTCCCTCTTTTCCCTCTGTCCCTCCCTCAGCCCGTGCCCAGGACAGAGACTCTATGGTATTTGGATGGAGGAGCATTTGATCGTGAGCCAAGAGGTCAGATTTAACTGCAGGACGGAGAGCTCATTTCCTGTAGGCTTGTCGTCCCCCCCGCATGTTTGGCTCTTAACAAACCCCCCTCCCGAGTCGACCACCACCATCTCCCCTCCTCTCTCTGACCCAGCCGTTCCCCTTCTCCCTCGTTCTCTCCCTCTTCCTCTCTACTCCCACATGACTTGACTCTTTTCCTTTATTTGGTTCCCAATTCCTGCTTCCCTCCTCATTCCTTCCAAAAATGTCCTTAACCGCGTATAAACAAACCCGTCCCAGGTTTTTCTCTGGACGCTTCGTCTCCGTAATCGCACGCAGGAAGGAGGGGCTGATCGCGTTTTATTTGCGCCCCCTCCCCTTTCTGCTGGTCCGTCCAGACGACACTAAACCAGATGTGCGGTATTTTAAGCGATAAACAAAATGTACAAGTTGCGGAGGCTTTTTTTTTTTTGGCAGAGGGAAAACAGAGGCGGAGAGAGGGACAACAGCAGTAAAGCAGGACCATGTGCGTCATAAATAGTCTGCCTCCAATTACTGTCCTGACAAAAAGAATTTCCAGAGCCGCTGTATACTAAACAGCTAACATGAAAAGAATGTTCCGGACACTTAGCAAAAGACGAGCTTTATTTGAAAGCAAAGAAATTTAGAAGCAATTCCAAGAAAAGCCCTTTTTACAGCCCCTTCACAATACAAAACATCATGATTAACCTTAGTGAAACACCGGCCATCAGATAAGAACTGAAAACGACTGCAGGTTCAAGAAGTTAAATATCCTAATCACTGTGTGCTAAAGTATTATTGCTGGTGCATTTTACGACCCAATTGAAATGTCTCTATTAAAAGGCACACCACCTGAAAAGTCCTCTTGTTTTTCGTCTCTTACCTTTAAAAAGAGAAAGCTTGTCAATAAGTTTAAGAGAAAGCTATATTTAAATTAAAAAATACATATTTAATTGCTCTGAGAGTCATAGTGTTTCATCTCGATTATTAGAGAGCGGTTTCAATACAATATGATGTAGTGCAATACAATGCAATAAAATAAGGTTCAGAAATGTGCAAACAAGTCAATTTTAAAGGTATTGAGTGGGAGGCCACGCCTTCTTCACCTGGATTGACAGGTACAGAAGCCCCGCCGTCTTCAAGGACCAGGACTGACGGGTACAGAGACCACATCTTCTTCACTGTGACTGACTTTCACCAAGGCCACGCCTCCTTCACTGGCACTGAAGCATCGCTTTCTTCTCTGGAGTTGACAGTGGCCTCTGTGAGACTGCCAAGCCTCCTTCACCAACACCAACAAGCATAGAGGCCAAGCCTCCTTCTCTAGGAATGACAGGTATATAGGCCCAGTTTCTTCTCTGCGACTGACAGAAGCAGAGGCAACACCTCCTTCTCTAGAAATGACGGGTAAAAAGACCACGATTCTTCTCTGGGACTGATAGGTACAAGGGCCACGCCTCCTATAGGAATGACAAGTACAGAGGCCACACCTCCTTCTCTGGGATGCACAGGCAAAGAGAAGCATGGAGAGGTAGAGAAGGAAAAATGGTGGCAAAAGAAATGTATTTGATAACATTTCTAAATAACGTTAGACGTGTGTCGTATTGGACTTTGAATTGAGATAGGCGTCTCTGCATTAGTAGTCAGCTTTTGCCCAATACATGATGTTTAAGCCTCTATTCAGCACAATTGACCAATTTGAAAAAAATAAAATAAATAATAAATAAAACTGGTGAACCGAAGACAGTCTGCCAATGACCTCAGCATAACCCTCTACAGAACACACTAAGCCATTCCCCCCATGTTATTTCATGGCGTTCCAAGATCAACAAGCCGTGCGGCAAAAGGTTCTTCGAGAACCATACGCCTCTATGTCCGGACAGGAAGCAGGCACCCCTGCGATTTGACACTTATTCGAGACTGGTGTCCTGCAGTCAGCGCTGGCCAACATCTGAACAGGATGTGCCAACTTCTCACCATACCTCCATATGTAGCACCTCCATCTTCTGCTTAGTACCCTGTCCTCTGGCTCACACAGACACGTCTCTGAAAGCGCCACTTTGTCCAGATCAGATCTTATACAAAGCTTAGCATGTCCTCCCCTACTGACAGGGCTGATCACTAGAATCCAACATCCAAGTCTTGGCGTGTTCCTCGCAGCTTTGGTCCCATGGTTGATTGGCTGTAAAAGGTGCAGTTGCGTAGTCGGTCAAAAGAGGGCAGCAAATACACAGTGACGGCATGTGACCTGCTGTGTTCATGAATATCAGAACTGGGGCGCAAGCATTTATCATTTGAGAACTGCCATCAACTAGCATTCATAGTGTGAAGCTAAAAAAAATGGTAATCTTAATAAAGGGACAAAGATTACTTCCTGTAACAGATCAAAGACGCACTGGCTAAAATACTGCTAATGTACATTCTCCTAACTAACAAACGCGGAGCAGGTAAATGGCTTAGCACGCATAGCCATTTCCCGTAAATGAGCACTGCAGAAGCTTACGCTACATCTCACAAAGATATTGTATGGGCTCAATTAGCTTTCACTATCCTGACTGAATATAGCCAGGTAAGTGTGACTGAGACTCAATTTAGATGTCAAATTTTCTCCCATTTAAACCTCTATGATTGACCAAGTCAACTGTATAGCAGATATACAACAATAAAATAGCAAAAGGCAATGGAAGGACTTCACTGACTGTACATCACTCTGCTTGTCTCGTTCTCTAAAAGATTAGCAATGACAAGGATGACAGCAATGACCTACAACTGTCTGAGGGGGGGAAATGTGAAGAGAGCGAACACCATGAAAACATACTCTCTAAACTCTCCACGCAATGAAAGTAGAGCTGAAACAGAAAATAAAAAATGCATATTATAACCATTACACCCAGTATCATGCTTTTCAAGGTATCACGGTATAAGCCTGCCAAAAACATCAACAAATGCTTTTTTTATTTTGTGTTTTCTATTTCCATTTGTGGAAATTTGAGATGAATATCCAGGAAAAGAGATCTGTCCAAGACCTGGAGGGGCAAAAATAACGCATCTCTGATTCTTAAGTTGCAGTGTTTTGCTGTGGTTGCTAACAACAGCTGTGAAGTTGTGAACAACTTCTCGACTGTCCGATTCGGCAAAACTTACCTGGTCTTATTTTGTTCTTTTTATTAAAACAAATGTAAAACACAGTAATGTCCGATTTTCGGCTGGGATGTTTGCTGCACCTGGGAATACCAGTGTGCTGACTGTGGTGGTCTGCCCTGACGTCATATATGCTGTTCCTTTAGCTGAATTCACCCACATGGTCATCTACACAGCTTACTCAAACCTCACGTGGTAATCACTGAAAGATTTAGAAAGACTGTTTACTAAAGCCAGTGTCGTGCACACCCAGAGGGCAGCCCGGAGGTCCGTCACGGTTGAGGTAGTCGAAGGGAGGCGCGGAGACGGTAGATACATTCGCACGCCTTTTTATTCTCACAATACAAACTAACAAGCAGATCAAACACCGATAACATAGACCTAGACACCTAGACTTAAAAATATTTTCTGATCTCCTTATTAATACTGGTACATCTTCAGAGCCGTAAATGGAAGTAAGAGAGAAATGAATATACAGTGGGATCCAAAAGTCTGAGAGCACACTGAAAATCCAGCTGCATGTTGTTTCAGTGTAGTTTTGATCCACTGTGGTATCAATCTCTCTTCTGTTCGTCTCCTTACATAAACCCTTCTTTTACTGCCATAAATCTCAAACTTGGATTCATCAGTAAA